>MNCI01007684.1:148664-306696 GCA_015680685.1 Gnetum montanum | reverse complement strand
CAGTAGATTTACATGGTTATCTTAAAACTTGTTTAACATTAAATTGAAGTTCCTTTTAACATACTAGCAATGATTATTTTAAAAGAAAAATTATGTAAGCTTAAAGTCTATACATTTCTATGAAGGATTTCAGTCTCTCTTGGTTTTTTAAATAATTTTATTCATATTTTTATTAGTATTCCTCTTTTCACTTTTCTCTTTGCTTCTTTTTATGCATAGTATCGTGACTTGTATTGTGTAGAATATCATACTTAACTTTGTATGGTCTATGAGTTGACAAACTATATATAACTTTGAGCTTTGGTTTGAATCATATTTAAGTAGATATTTATTTAGTTGTTACTAAATAAAAATTTTGAAAAAGGTATGAATTTAGTTTACAAATGGTCAAGAAATAATATTATTTAATAGTTTCCTTGGTATTAAACAAAGAGTCACAAGTGGTATGAAAGCCCTATTTTCATAAAAAATGAATATAAAAAGGAATCTATTTTAGCTTGGCATATCCAAAAACAAAATTAGCATGCCATTGTTCAACCAACCATTCTTTATGGGTGTGCTAACTTGCTCTAGAAACAAATAGAAGAAATTTAAAAACTTTTCCCATGAAGAGTGAGATATAATATTATACTATACTTTTTGAAGCAGAAATGATACCTTTAGAACTTCAAGCTAGTTATCAATTTATAGCTTACACTCATAATCTTTCTGAATTCTTGTTGGATAAATAGTCCAAAATAGTGATGATAGAAACAATGATAAAAGAGGACTTCATTAGGAACTTTTATGGCTTAGTAAATGGAATATTCAAGTGTACATTCTTTATTTTGATCCTAAGTAAGTTTATGAATTAGTAAAATAAACCATACTTCATAAACTTTCGGAAACTTACAATTAAAAAATATTTCTAGTTGATTAGTATAGGAAAGTATTTAATTCAAAGGCAAACTATTTATTTGCTACTATGTCTTATGATTTGCATGCATAATTAGTAGGGTAGGAATGAGATTTCATCATTTGAGAATTGAAACAAATACTGCTTAGAGTCCCCTGTGAAGAACACATTTGCACCTATGCCCTATAGATGGCACTAAAAGCCAAGATTACATTTTCTTCCATGTCTTACTTTTAAATACATTAACTATAGATGAAATATTACAATTCTAAATTTAATTGATTTATTCTAAAAATTACAAATTTGTAATTTTTTAATTTTGTTATTAAAACTTATAGGCTTTATACTTTTACAATTCAATAGAAGTGTGCACAATAAGATTACAGTTTTAATTTCATATTGCTAATATGATATTGTGTGGCTAGGATGCCCTATGTTTTTTTAACAAAGGAAAAAATGCCAATCATCCGTAGAGTTTAACACTCCTAATTTTCTATTTATCAATTTGTCTTTTCAATTGTGTAGAAAATTGGTGAAAGACGTGATCCACCACTTTTGGGTATGGCGTTCCGCGAAGCAACGTGTATTCCACTGTTTTTTTATGGTCCCAATTTTTTTTATCAGAGAATTGTCTTACAAAGAAGCGTCCAAAATAATGGCGGCCAGTTTTCCATGACGCAGACATCATAGGACGGCCCAAGAAATTTTCTCGATCCTCTGCTCCTCCTTTCATACTATAATAATTAATGACTTAAACCAAAACAAAATAACAGCGCGCTGTCGGCTAATGGAGGGTGGGTGTGTAACAGATAGTCACATGCGCAACCCTGCAGACATTGCCAAAAAACGCGGATCAGTCAATTCTTTGATTCCAAGATTATTCCCCAGTGAATGCAAAAGCAGCGTAAACGATGAATCTGATACCATGGATGGTTTGTCACTGGTGCAGATTTCACGGAAACCTGCTTCAATCTGGGTTTTCCTTTCACCTTGGTTTGTGAGAAGCATGTTTCTCCTTGAAATAATTTTAAAATTAAAAATCTTGCAAATAAAATGCCGAAAGGATTATCTTTCATAGGTTCAAGGTTCATCCTACTCAGGTGAATTTTCGGAGCAACTGCTTACCGCTTAAAAAAACAAATACCTTGCCATCATTCCAAAAGGAGGTCCCTTTGTTTTAAAAAAAAATTCCTCGATTAAAATTTGCTGCTATTCCATTTTAATACATACTCCATGATTAGTCCTGGGTAAATTTTGGTTTCCATTCAATTTTGATCCTCAAGGGTCTTATTTATACATGTATTGTTTCATGTTCCTGCATCCATCATCAACCATGGCAATTGCTTCGGATGCATATTTTAAAATTCTTCAATACACAAACTCCCGCCACATCTGCATTTTATATTTTTGGAAGCAAAGGCAGGAACAAGCACTTACTTGCAGGGTTGCTCCTCCTAGTAATTTAACTTCACAGTCGTGAGGTCATGGCTGCAATAACCAGCCTGCAATTTCTCAACCCTGTCCTGCCGACGCATGTTATAAGGGTATGCAGTACATGGCTCCATGACTGCAATGCATTGTATTTATTGATTTAAAAAGTACTCTAGCAGCAGCTGTGCATGAAATGTGAAACTGTGCATTCACATCGAACCCTTCACATGAAATGTGCAACCACAGATTTATATCTTTTCGTGTTTGTTTCTAAATTTTGAAACCGTAGTTATTAGAAAACGTCTGAGTTTGTTTCATCTACCAAAAAAAAGATTCGATTTAAAATTTCTCTCAGCTTCCAGTCGTCCTGTAACCTCAGACCCAAATAAAGCTTTTCCTCTTATCCAAGGTCAGAGTTTAGTTCCTCTACCAATCTTAATCACTCAAAAACCAAACAAAGCTTTTTCTCATATACTGTGGACGTGCTTGGCGAATAAGCACTGAGGGTCAAGCCATTGTTCCTGTTTTCAATCAATGAAATAACTTACGTGTCCAATGCAGACTCCAGCGCAGGTATAAACATGTAGTGGTCGTCGTCGTCGTATGCAGACTCCAGTGCAAGGATAATCATGTAGTGGTCGTCGTTGTCGTATTAAAAACTGTGTTTTGTCTTCTAAGTCAGTGAACGCTACTATTATTTATATTTCAGAGCGCAGACCATGGAAGAAGTCTGCGCATTTATCAAAACTCGACGGACGTTGGAGGTTGTCATTGATGTTAAATGAATCAATCATCATCGTCAGCATCCTCGCTAAATTATCTTGAGGGTAGATTTCTTTTTTCTTGGAAGATTTCATGTATGTGAGGACAGTGTCTCCATTTGCGTGGTGCAAAATTCGTGTGAACAAAATTTGGAAGAAGCTGTGTGCCAAGGATCTTGCTGTAGATAAATATAGTTGAAGCCACAAGGCATTGCCCAGAGTAGCGCAGATAGAGAACAAAGTATGGAAACAACAATGCAGGTAAGGCTTAGTTGCAGTTGCAAAGCCAGCATGCTTCTCAATGTCAGTCATCATCATCGTGTTCATATTGTTAGCAAATTATTGCGGAGAAGTTGTGCTTCTTCTTTTTCATCATCTTCATCTTCATGTAGGGGTCCTCCAGCACGATTTCGCTTATCAATTGAAGCTCAATCTCAGTACTGCTCGGCTTCATCTGCAGGCATCCCCATATCAATTCCAGCTCAACACTTTACCCCAAGAAAAATCGAAAAAAATGGTCGCACTTGGTTTTCTGTCTGTAGTTGAATTCTCTGCTTTGTTTGATTTTGATTTGTTATATATTTCTGTACGTACGTACTGTAGATCGTATTCAGTTTTCTTCTATGCACCGGAGATTCACGATTCCCAAGAAAATTTCATGATTCGGGCATGTACACCTGTGTACAGAAGTGTGTAAAAATCCGCATTGGGTATGTAAATTATAATTTTTGGTGCAATGGTGTTTCGATTTTCAACTTTCAACCAGAACATTCATTGTCCATTAAAATCTTACCTACAAATTGCATCCAATCTTACTTGTTGCAAATTGCATCCGTGTCTAACACCTTTTATTGACAGAGGCTCCTACTCTGTCATTGATAGGGAATTGGATGCTTCCGCAGACTCTCCAAACCCCTTATTTCTCTTTTCCAGCTCTGAAACTCTTTACTTCATCTTCAGTTTTTCATCTCTAGACAGTGACGAAGAAGGAGATGAGCATTTCTTCTAATGAAGGGGGTCTCGTCTGCCTAGTCTGATTTGGGTCACTGGGCAGGAAACTTGCCTTATCAGATTTAGAATTACCTGTTGATGTTGATGGGGTAGATGAGGTCTTTGCTTTTCCTGTTAGAGAATGAGTTGTTAGCCTTACAGAATGTGCTGCACATCTATCATTCTATACTTTTCATCTTCAATCATGCATAGGCACACATTGCGAGCGGTTCTCTTCGATTCTTAGTTCTAGTTTTTGTTCTTAAAAAATTTGGATGATATTTCTTCCATTCTTTAAATGCGAGCACTACATGCCTTAGCTTTCGAAGCTGCATGATCATAATTGAGTGAGCATATCCTACGTGTTTGTATCAGAATTGTCTTACTTGTTATTTTCCGCTTCTTTCCCTTGTTGCTGTAAAGATTTTTCTGTTTGTGTCAGAATTGTCTCACTTGTTATTTTCCTCTTCTTTCCCTCGTTGCTGTAAAGATTTTTCTCCATCTCTATCGTGATTCGTTAGCACGAAATCTGCTTTTCTTCCCCTTTGGTCTTCTAGTTTGCGTGAGAACATGTTCCTGTCTGATCTTTAGTAGTGGATTTTAGTGGATTTTTGTATCAATTGAGTTGCCTATTGATCTTTACTTTTCGTTTTAGTTTATTGTCTTATATGCTTGGTATTAGTTTTCTATGAAAATGTAGCAATATTTTATGTGGCTGTACTTGATTATCAGGGGTGAGCCTCACACCCTACCTAAACCACTTCATGCAAATTATAAATAAATAGCCTGGCATTCTATAGTAATGTAGGCTCTCCCGTTGTTGGTGGTTTAGTTGTAGTAAGGGCAGTAGGATTAAGATTAAGAGATTGATTGAGTGAAGTAGGGTTCGGTTAGTTTCAATTTCTTCAGTCTCACAAGCCAATTGTATCCTTCACGCCGCCAACAACCCAAGCTCCGGCAGCCCCTTCAAGCCTATGAAGTCCTTTTCTTTCCTTTTTGATTTAATGCATGCTGCAACCTATTGTTTATCCTCTGAAGTCATTTTCTTCCCTTTCTAATTTAATGCATGCTGCAACCTATTGTTTATCTTCCTACAATAGGTTGTCTGAAGTACATTTGTTTATGATTTTCAATTTGTTTTTCTATTCCTTATTGAAATTTCATCTTGTTATTTTTAAATTTATCACTATTTTGTATTTTTAATTTTTTTCCCTGACTTTATTATTATTTTGCATTTCTAGATTTATTTCATTGAATGACATTTTAATGTTAAAGCTTTTAAGACATTTTTCTAAAAGCTCTTTGCTAGCAAAAAAAGAAAAAATAAATACCCTTAGTCATAGTAATTTGGGTAATTGGTAAGTATATCTATTTGTAAATTTTTTTAAAATTCATTTTAACTTTTGTGAAGAGTAGCGGTCATATTTCATTTTCTAATTTTTATTATTAATATTTACAGAGTCATAAAGATGAGCTCTATTTAAGATATAGATAGCAATGAAAATGAAATAGATAGTACTCTATTGGAGGAAAATGTATCGCAAGAAGAAAATATCTTCGATTGTAATGTGGAAATTTTGAAACCATTTGCAAAAGGTAAATTTATTTTGAAATCTCCATTAAAACAATTCGTAACACAATTAGACACTTATAGGAGTGGAGGAGGTGAAAGCAAAAGATGGAAGTGTCATGTATGTAGCCATGAATTCACTGCAAGTGGTACACGAATACATCATCATTTCTTTCAGACATTAGAAAATAAAATAGGAACATCTGTTATTGCATGTAAATTTCCATATCCTAATATTCAAAAAGCTATGTATGACTACTTTCAAGCAAAGACTATGATAAAGAGCATTACTGTAAGTATTCGAACAGAGGAAAGTAAGAACAAGACAAAGGATGTTGTACAACCAGCAAAAAGAAAAGTGCTTAAACAAATAGAAATAAGTTTTCAAGATGAAAAAAAATGAAAGCTGATATCAGTATTGCAAAAATGATCTATGCAAATGGATTACCATTTAAACTTGTACGTACTCCTTCATTCAAGGAAGCAATTTGTTGTGCCATTAAAGTAGGTAATATTTTTAAATTTTAAATTATCATTTTTTATTTAAAATTATTAGTAAAACTAATATTTTTATATGGCAGGCCCATCTTATATCCCTTCAACTAAAGATAAAATTCGAAATGATCTTCTTGATGAAAGGTATGAACTTGGCATGAAAAAGTTGGAGGAATGGAAGCAATTTTGGCAGCAAAGTGGTTGTTCTATTATGATGGATGGACTAATATTCGTCAACGTCCATTAATTAATATTATAATTAGTTGTCAACTTGGACCATTTTTTCTTAATGCTACAAACTGCTCCAATCATATAAAAGATGCTAATTTTCAAGCCAAATTATTAGAGACATCAATTACAACTATTGGTCCAAACAACATTACTCAAATTATAATAGATTCAACTCCTGTTTGTAGGCGTGTAAGAAAAATGATACAAATGATTCATCCAAATATATTTTGGACTCCTTGTTGTGTTCATTATCTAAATAATACACTTCGTGATATTGGTAAAATTGATTGGGTGAAAAAACTTATTATAGATGCAAGAGACATACAAATTTTCATTTGCAATCATCATTATTCAAATTGTTTGTTCATGCAATGTAGCAAAAATAAGACTTTCAAAAAGCCTATAAAAACAAGGTAATAGAATACAAAAATCTATATTGTGTGTTTTTAAGAAATTTGATTTATTAATGCTAAACTAATTATAAATTTTGTAAAACAGGTATGCTTCATATTTCATAATGTTGGAGAGAATGCAAGAGATACAAGAATCATTACAAACAATGGTTATAACTAGTAAATAGAAGAACTGAGAGGAAGCCAACACAACTATGGGAAAGAGTGTTAGAGAAAAGATTTTATGAGATGAGTGATGGAAACAAATGAAGTAAGGAATAATTTATTTGAAATATAATTCTTTACTTTTTATTGTTTGCATCTTTGTATCTTATTAAAAATAAATATTTGTTATATTGTAAGAGTATTGTTAGCATGCTACAACCTATTGTTGATTTCATTCGTTATGCTGATACAGATACACCTGCATTAGGAGAAATTTATGTAATTTATGAAAATATGTTAACAGAAATTAAAAAAATGGTTATAGAAATGGATAGCTCTCTTGCTTTTTATAATGCTCAGTTACTTCCATTGATTCTAAAAAGATGGAATGCTACAAATACCCGATTGCATATGGCTGCATATGCGTTAAATATTAAGTGGTATTCTTCAAAACATAGGGATAAAAATCCAACAAGGCCTTGTGATGATTTTGATGTAAGAACAAGTTTTTTAGAATATATTAAATGATTATATTCACCTTGTGAGGCTAGCTTAATTAGAAAGGAATGACTTCAATTTACTAAAGGACATACAAAAGCATTTAAATGTGAAGATGCTATACTTGTTATGGATGGAATAGCTCAAGAAGATCTAGCTGGATGATGGAGTTTGCATGGTGGAGATACTCCTAGACTTCAAACTTTAGCAGTGAAGCTTCTTTCTCAGGTAATACAATCAATTTTTCATTAAACATATAGCAAATATTAATACTTATTAATTTTCTTAATTAATTTATGAAATGTGAGGTTTGAAAACTTAAAATGGTGACGTTTTATATATCATTATGCATTCTCTAAACACTATGATTAATAGGCTATTAGGTCTTAAGCTTCAAATGAGTTTGTTTATTGATGAAGTTTTGAATAATTTATAAAATGAATCTTTTAACAATGCAAAAATTTATTTTTGTTTTTATCAGTTATGTAGGTTGCACTTCTTCTGCTGCTGAAAGAAATTGGTCAACATATTCTTTCATTCATCAGATCAAAAGAAATAGTCTAACTCTAAAAAGAGCTGAAAAATTAGTATCTATTCATAGCATGATTAGATTGGAAGAAAGAAAGGAAATAAAATATAGGCAATCACCTACTCTTCGTTGGGATGTTAATTTAGAAGATGATGATGTTCCAATAGTTGATGATAGAGAAAGTTATTCTACTAACTTAGTTAATGTTCCTGGAGCAATGAATCTTAATATTGATGATTCAATCCTTGATGAAGATGATTACCATGCAAATGATATTAATGACATAGACCAAAATGAAGCAGGTTTTACAAATTTATTCTTTAGAGAAGAGCAATGAGAAAATATAGGCTAAAATTAGAATTTGAACAATGTGACAACTTCTAAGCTTTGGCAATAAACTCTTTTGTGATTTAAAAGAGATAATTTTGTAACATTATCATATATATATATATGATAATGCTAAAATATTTTATAACACACATGAGACTCAATACTTAATGTTTCATTGCAATCTTTTATGCAATTTTTAAGCATTAACAATATTTTGAATTTACATTGTATATTTGTGTCTCAAGGGGCTCGACCCTACATTGACTTGATCCGACGCTGGGCCCAGAACGCTTGGGGGTTTGACACGATGACGGTTTCCTGCCTGGTAGACGATCGCCTCCTGTTTGGTTTCGCATCCTTGGAGGAGCGCAAACATGTCCTGGTGGGAGGCCCTTGGTTCTACGACGTGTGCGGGCTGGCCCTGGCAGCCAGGGGCTCACCGGGATCCAGCGCTGTTCTCATGCGCATCGGTCTGGGTACGGTTGTATGACCTTCCCCTAGAATACTGGTCGCCGGTGGTACTGCGGACGTTGGAGGATCTGTTTGGAGATTTCATCAAGTTTGACCACTCCACTGCTGGCATGGACCATCTGGGGTTCGCGAGGTTCTGCGTCTGGTGGCCTCTTCTCACACAAGAACCAATCAAGGTGCTGGTTCTCATCACGGACCTTGGGGAGAAGAGGGTTCGGGTTCTGTTTGAGAACCAGCTGAAGGCTAAGGCCCAACATCGGCCGAGGAGTGACCAGGGCCACCCAGCGGGGTACCTGACCACACCAGAGGATGGATGGTATGTCGTCGGAAGGAAGGGCCGGGTGGCCAATCAAAAACCGTCGGCCCCTAAAGAGGGGGCTTGGTGGCCAAGGAAGGGCACTGCCTCGAAGGGAGTGGCCTCCAAGGCTACGCCCAATGGGGGATCACTCTCTGGGGCACAAGTGAAGCTTGTAACACAGGGGGCTCAACATGAGGGGCTGCCAGGGACGGGTCAGGGTACCGAGGCTAGTATGACGAGGTCATACCTTCACGCACTGGTGGGGGACGATGCTCGGCACTTCGATGACGACCAGCCGACGCCATCTCAAGAAGGGACAACGGTGTGGCAGGACTCCCACAGAGTGCCTAGGTCGGGTGGGGAGGGCCCTTCCCACGATGGTCTGTCCCCGCCACCGGTCATGGACTGGATTAACACCAGCCGGGGTTCGATGCAGCTCAGCTCCCCTCCAGATCAGAAACGGAGCCTGCATAAAAAAGGAATGACGGTATCTCTTCACGCGGGGAAGGTTGGACGACCGGATAGCCACTCTCGTTGGTAGAAGGCCACGCAGCTCTTCATGGATTTGGGAGTGCAGCCCACGCTTCAGGAGGTGTACCACTGTTCCCTGTCTCCATGAAGGTCCTTTCCTGGAATTGCAGGGGCCAGGGTACCCCTTACAAGTGACATAGCCTGCACTGTTTAGTGCGCAACGAAAAGTGTGACATTGTATGCCTGCAAGAAACAAAATTACAGCAAGAGGAGACTCAGACTCTCTAGTGGCCAAGGTGGCACAGCCACCAGGTGCCCAACAGGGGGCGTGCGGGTGACCTCGCGATCCTCACCAAGGCGGACTCGTACGTCTTGGATACGTCCACTTGGTGCATTACGGTGCACCTACCTGGGCCAGACGTGTGGGTTACCAATGTGTACGGCGCCCAAGGATGGCAGGCGCGGGTTCAGGAGCTCTACCGAGTCGCAGAGCTAGTTCCCAAGAAGACCAGCTGGTTATTAATTGGCGATTTTAACCAACAGCTCTTCTCCTGGGAAAAGACCGGCGACTCTTGGGCTGAGCCCCCTAGGGTAATGGAAATGCTTGCCTTGTTACAGCAGTTTGATCTGACGGACTTGGAAATCACTGGCTGCAATTTCACCTAGAGCAACCGCAGACAGGGCGCTGCGAGGGTCCTGTCCCAGATTGACCATGTGTGGGCCAGTGAGAAGCTGCTGACTGATTGGGACCTCCAAGCTTACGGAGGTGCACACATGGCCTCCGATCATAGGCCCATTTTCTGCAATCTGGAGCGTGGGGAGTTCCAACATCCGCGCACCTTTTGTTTCAAGCGCACCTGGATCTACAGACCATGGCTTGGAAAAATGGTGCAGGACATCTAGCAGAACCAACGCCTCGGGGGACCCACTTGAATTTCTCAAGAATGGGTTGAAAACGCTAAAACAGCAAATTAAAAATATCAACCCCACCGAGAAATATCGGTTCAAAACCGGCCGAAGTCAGTTGCAGGCCAAATTGCAGGCGATCCAAGCACAGCAGGAGCAGCACGTGAGCAAGGCCGACCACGCCGGGGAGGAGCTCGCCCTTCAGGCCGAGCTTCAACTCCACCACGAGGAGGAGGAGTACTGGCACCAACGGGCCCGTGTGCAGTGGTTGTGGGAGGGGGATCGACACACCAAATTTTTTTTCTCGGCTGCAAAGGCCCTACGCGACGCCTGGAATGGGCCGATGCAGCACCTCGTGCAGGACGAGGCTCCTCCATGCACCGACAGCCTCCTGTGTTACTGGCAGTAGGTCTAGGACTGGCAGCCAACGGTCCCCATGGATAAAATTTTAAATTGGGCCGACAATATCCGGCTCCTGCAGCCATTCACGCATCAGGAGCTGCACGCGGCGCTGCAGAAAATGCCAGCGAACAAGGTGCCAGGGCCAGATGGTTAGCCCATTGAATTCTTTACGCATTTCGAAGATATTCTTGGGAAGAACCTGCTGGATGCATTTAACCACATGTTGGCCTGGCGGTAGGTCAGAAAAGAAATTAACTGCTCGCGCGTGGTTTTAATTCCAAAGACGGAGAATCCCACTTCCCCAGGCCATTTCCTTCCCATCGGGGTCTGCAACTCTCTGCTGCGGCTATTGTCTCACCTGCTCGTGGACAAATTGCGGCCACTCATGACACGTCTCGTCGGTAAGCACCAAGCAGCTTTTCTGAAGGGCCGTTACCTTCAGGACCAGGTCCTGCTGCTTCAGGAGATCCAGCACTCCCTTAGGAAGGCCAAACTGCCGGGCCTCTACATCAAGTTAGACATTACCAAGGCCTACGATTCCGTCAGTTGGGCCGTCTTGAGATCAATTTTACTTGCTAAAGGGTTTGACCCCGCCTTTGTTGAACTCTGTCTACAGATCCAACAAGGAGGAAGGTACTTGTTAGATATTGATGGGCAATTGTGGGGCTTTCAGGGAACAGGACGCAGGCTTGGCCAAGGAGACCCGCTATGCCCGCTCCTTTTCCTGATGATGATAGACCTCCTACACACCTACTGCACAGATGAAGGGGTCCAGGGGTTAAATGTGCACGGTATCCACTGTCTCACTGCACATTTCGCGGACGACACCATGATATACACTAGGGCCGTGGTCCTGCAGACTAGGGCGATCCTGAGGGCCCTAGATCGGCTACACAAGGAAGTGGGCCTGGTACTCAATCTCGAGAAATCGGCTTTATTCTTCACCCACGCCCATCCCTTGGTGCGCAGTGAAATTATCCAAATCCTAGGGATTCTCCCAGGGGAGGCGGATGACAAGTATCTGGGCATCCCCATGCATAACTGGCACAGGAAACAGACCTGGCAGGCGCTCATTGCGAAAATTCAGAAATGCGCAGCCCACTGGACAAATAAATTCCTGTCCCGCAAGGGGAAGATGGTGCTGGCGTCTGCGGTGTTGGGGGCCATGGCGAGGTTTGTTGCCTCGATGGCCTCCCCACCCCTCGGAGCCATCAACAAGATCGATCAGATTATCCGCGATTTTGTCTGGTCTGGCTGTAAGGGGGGTAAGAAGTTGCACCTCCTAGCTTGGTCCAAAATCGTGCGGCCCCGGTACGCCGGAGGCATTGGTCTCCTCCCCTTCGAGCTGGAGGCTGCCTTGGGGCGTCATAGACTCCTGCAACGCCTGGTCACAGACATTGAAGATCCCTCCCTCTGGGTCCAAATCCTAAGGAAGAAGTACAGCCCCTGGACGGCGGCCAACTCCGACTCCCACATTTGGAGGCAGCTCTGCGTGCAGGTGGGGTTGATGGACAGTGAGGATGGAATCCACCTGCACCCACATCAGCTCCTGCAGAAATTGTTCCCAGCTGATCCGCGCTGGATGCGGCTGTGGAACAGTATCCTCCCGGAGAAGATCAAAACCTTTGTGTGGCTGATCCTCCACCAGGCCCTCCCAGTTCGCGTGGTTCTGAAGTCCAGGGGCATGGGCATCAACACTCAGTGCCCTATGTGCAACCAGCACGACGAAACGTTGCAGCACTTCGTCCTTGACTGTCAGGTGACTGCGTAGCTCTGGAAAACGGCCAGGCTCTGCACCCTAGAGTTCTCGGGCAACTCGGCAACGCTCGCCGTGCTCTGGGTCCTGTGGCGGGCCAGGAATGATTGCATTTTCAAAGGTGCAGCACTCCCTCCCGTGAGCATCCTTTGCACAAAGATCACAAAGCTTTGGGACGAAATTGCCTCCGCCATGGCTCCTCACACAACCTTAGAACCTTCCAAGCAGCAGGCGAGAACGCGGCGGGGCTTCAGGGGGGTCGCTTCGCACTGACAGACCACCCCCCACGACGTTACCCAGGGGTGGATCCAGAGACGAATCCAGATCCCGGCGGAGGAGAGGCATGAGCTTACTGCTGGAACCAATGACATACTGGGGGAAAGAACCTTGAATCCACCACTGCAGGCCTTGAAGGTGAGCACCCCCAACCGCAGGACCGGCATCGCCCAAATCATTGAAGAATTCAGACGCCGCAAGGAGGACGGGCAGGGACAGCCCAGCAAAAATTAGGTCCACGTCCCCGTCTCACGGTTGGTTGGCGCCACGGGTAGACGGGGTGTTAGGGGAGGGGTTTACAGTTTGGTCCTTGTGGATGGGTTGTCCTTAGTGGTGGGGTGGCAATGACGGGGATGCTATGGGCAGCCCCTGGGAAATCCCTTGGTGGTAGTGGGGCCAGCGGCCCTGGCCCACGCTGTACTTTGTATAGCTTCTGTTTTTTTTTGAAATATAATTTGCTCGACCGTTTTCAAAAAAATACTAATATATTTAAATTTTCTCTATAATGTCCTCGGGCACGAAGCCGTCCCCACTTTTGTTTGAGGTACACGTACCCAACACGTTCAGAATCACGAATCCTCCATTCCTCGCTTCCACAAATCGGATTCTTTTGATGCATAGGTTTTCTTCCTGAAATATTAACTTGCTGACATCCGATCGTTCTTCGGTAGGGACATGGACAACAAACGGAACGCTCGGACTATCTCATCTCCGAAATGAGGAAAATGTTGAGCAGGAATCGTCATTATCGGCGAAGTAGTGGCTGGAAAATCCGTGGACTTGGACTCTCCAACGATGGCAGGCACGATGTTTCATTCACATTTTCTCATCCCAATTACCATATGATTCGTACGAATCCTCTCCTTCTGACATACCATGTGTCACTCTTTCATTCTCTTATTTGTCATTGTAAATAAAGTAGGGCAAGACATTTTGTTGAGGTGATGGTTGTGAAACAAAAGCATTTAAAATTTTTCCATCTATTTGATGTGGTATCAGTTTGAGAATTTTTTTTTATAGAATTCTTTTAAATTTATGACTCAACTTGCTACCTAATAGAATCTCTAACCGATAATCTGTGGTTACCAATTAACAACCTATACCACTAACATAAATTCTACAACTTATCACCTGACAGTTATGACCTGTTGTTCCCTTGTGTCAAGAGTTCTTTGGATTGTTTTTTAATCTTCTTAATTTTAACTTTTTCAAATATGGTGGTTTCTTAATTTTAGTTTTTACTGGTTTCAATAAGATTTTCTGATTCAACTTCAAATGTTATTAATACCAGAGTTTTTTAACTGGGTCGTAGATCACTGATTAAATTATTAGTGGCTGATTTAGAAATTTTGCTGAGCCTAGTTGAGTACTTTTAAATAAATCTTATTTTTAGAAAGAAAGTAATAGCTTTAGGTGTCATTTTTGTGATTTTTAAATAAAACTTGGCCTAACTATAGTGATTCTTGAAACATGTAGACCCCACATATTTTCCGACTATTTAAACACTGGTTAATACTTCATAAAAATATTTACTTTCTTGGTTTTCATCATAGTTTTCTAAGTCTACATAAATCACAGATTTGACTATTAGTGATCGGTCACAAATTTTGCCAACCTGAGTTGAGTCGGCAAACCTTTTATAATAAACTTTATTTTTAGAAAGAAATCAATAAATTAAGTAATATTTTTGCTACTTTTAAATTTTTTTGCTAATTTATAATTTCACAAAACATGCCGATCCAACATATTTCACTGCTATTTAAATCATTCACAAATTGACCACATATATTGTTTTGTTATTAAATCGTTACTTCTTTTATCTTTAAAAAGTCAAGAAATATAGCATGTTGGAAGGTTTGGGTGTAAAAAATAGTGGAAAAGTCACTTTAAAAATCTTTGATTTAATAAAAATAAAGGTTATGGTAAAAGTCAGCCTGATTCTACCCGGATCAGCAGGAATTCTAACACTAAGACTGATCATTAAGCTGGCGATAAATAGCTGGTTTGAAAAACACTGGTTGAATAAATAGCTGGTTTGAAAAACACTGGTTGAATTAAGCTGGCGATAAATAGCTGGTTTGAAAAACACTGGTTGAAACATGTTGACGTTATCTTAAAGACTTAAACGAATGCTGTTACCAATTTTTTGTTTTCGTAATTTCTTACCCTGAAATTATATTTTGATAACCCAGCACGACAATCAACTTGGACACAAAGATGCTAGAGTTGGCAAAGCTGGATTTCAACGAGATCCAGGCCATCCAGAAGGCGGAACTTCACGAAGTTTGCAGGTAGAGATGGTATAGCTTAGCGGGTACCCAATAATTTGACTTTAATTTGATTAATGATATAATCGACATGATATTTGAGCACAAATCAGAATCCTCTTAACTAAATCCAGTTGAGCCTGACGCGTAGCTTATCATGTATTTGTTGACAGGTGGTGGGAAGGCTCTGACGTAGCAAATCTCAACATGTTCAGACGCAGACACATGGAATCGTACTGGGTCATGGCAACAGCTCTAGACGAGCTAGAAGACGAAGAATATGCAGAGGTGAGGATTGCACTCGCCATGGCTTCCACGGCCATCTTTGTGCTGGACCAGATCTATGATGCGTTTGCTGCAACGCTGCCACAGCTGCGGCTTGTGACTAGAGCTTTCACAGACTGGGATACCTGCACCTTGAAGCACCATTCTCTGCCTTTGCCCAACTCCACCACAATTGGCTTACGATTCGTAATAGAAACCCTAGAACAAGTATTTTCCAAATACAGTTAGAAGCCAAAATTCAAGTTGTGCATGATGAATATGCACAGCATGGTATGAGTCTAAGAGAAATGTTATTAGATACTATGCAGGAGCTGTATCGTCTGTGACGTGTTTGGTGAAGGAGAAACCTACTTTAAGTACGCATGAAGCAGTGCCGGGGTAATTATCAATCGACATGACGTAAATATCGTTCACGGTAGCACCTTACTTAACCTAGTCAGCCCTGGAGCTACCTGTGAAGCTACCACCTGGTCGGCGGGAGTACCAGACGTACAGATAGGATTTGGAACACCTTAACTAAAGTATAATAAGCGAGCAAGAACTTGTTTGTCGACAGTGAACTGCCTTGAATGGTGCTGGTAGAGGTAAGTACAAAAATCAGTGAATGAGGAGTCAGTATCAAGTACATCCGGGGGTTGATAAGAAGAAGAGGAAGCCGTTGCACGCATGAGTTAATCAAATAAGAGCAGTCGGTACTTGATAATGGTATCCAGTGACTCCATTTACTGGATCGTAAGAAAGGAAAGAGGGACAGAGTCACCGTATAGTAAGGGTTCGTTCAATCACCAGGGACTTCACCTAATGATCTGTGGCGGCCTTAGAGACTGAGCCTGCTTGCTCCCTAGTATAGGTCTAGTCTCTAATCTCAGGGAGTCACTTTCGATTTTCACTCTCAAGTAATCCAGCTAGGTAATCTGTTATAGATAATAAACTATCAAAATATGATATGCTTGCTTGCTCACTGAATTTCTCTAATATCCCTATGCTGTAAGTGGAGGGCCTTACCTTTCACTAGAGCTCACATACAGCACATACAAGGTAATGTAGGCCCATTAGCGAGGGAATGCCCCTGGACTGACCCTGGTATACTGTAAGTGATTCAATATTTCGTTAAATTGTAGGAATGATTAGAGCAAAAATGGTATAGGATGGCCTTGCACACAACATATCAAGGTTTAAACAGGATTTGACTTGTAAGATTACAAATTCTTTAGAAGGATTTTGAATGTCTCAACATGAAGGATTCTGCATGTGTTCTATATTTTGTTACTAGAATCAAACTATTGTAAATTAGGTATAAAGAAAAAGGTTGTTGAGAAGATATTATGATCTATGTATTTTGAAATTTAAATTGGAAATTTTATTAAGCTTGTAGACCCTCTGGATCTATTGAACAGTAGAAATATACATGCTCCGAGTTTTGAAAACATCATTAAGAAAATTATTAAGTGTTCTTAGCAACATTTGGAACAAATGAATGTGTTTGGCAAATATGGTATTTATCTTTAATGCTATTTGTATTGTACAATTGACATATTCATTTTTCATGAGAAATTTTGAGTCATTTGCCTTTTTCAACCCTTAGATGATAAAATCCATTTGTGCTCTACTAAGTGTGCATCATAACTAATGAGAAATAGCACTAAATAAATAGTCTACCTTTAAATTAAAGCTTCCATTGATACTATTCAAATAGAAATGTTTATTCTATTTCCATCTATATTTTTGAAATAATGCTTATATCAATAAATTATGAACTTGGTTAGGATCCAAAATAGAGAATTGAATCTTGAATATTCTATTTATTAATCCTTAAAATGCCACATGAAGCCATCCCCTAATAAAATATTAATCAATCTCATAAAACATCATATCTCATCTACAACATAACCATAAAACCATTAGCATCATAACACATGCTAATTAGCCTATGATTAACATGTATCACACAATAATAATCATGGCACCCTAGCATGATCAAGCAAACAACACTTATTTATAATCACATAACATGATCTACTAAACAATATTGATATCAAAGCTATAATGCATAACCAGAATAGAAATATAGAGGTCATACCTACTAATGTGTAATCTTTCTCCACAACCCTCATTCCCTACTAACCATAAACAATATACTACACATCTAGCAAGATTAGTGTGCATAGCCATGGTAAATCATAATCATAAGCATAGCATCATAAGATCTCAGAGAATATATCATTATGATATCATCACTAGCTATACACCCTTGTGACCCCAAACTAAGTCTAATCACATATGAATAACTCTAACATGATACCATGGGGTCCTATAATGAGGGGCTATATGTTAACTACAAATTAGGGATTATTATTTGAAACAATAGTAAGGTATTTATTTTTAAAGTCATAAGGCCTAGGTTTTAACTTCAACATAACCACTTAAAAGGAAGTTAAGACTTTTGCTCATCCTTCAACCTTCCTAAACCCTCACTTTATGTGACTAGCATTGAGTCTCTAGGTAATACCCCCATTTATATATTAGACTATGAATTTTTACGTTCAAAAATTTTGCTACTACAAAGTTTCAAGCTATAAAGAACATTTATTCTATTATAATGTTATAATTTTATGAACAAAGTACCTAGTAATAATTAAGATAGTTTCACATTAGAAGGTTACAACAAATAAAAATCATGGACAATACTACAAAAAGAAGAGTTTATCACCTTTATTGTACTAACATTAAACAACATTAGAACCAAATGATAAAATATAAACAACCTAAAGCATTATGTGTTACAAAGCAAAGATGAGACTTCCATTAAAACTCTTGTAGGAAGGTCAACTAAAGGATTTGTTATAAATATCCTCTTTAAAAATCCTTTCAAATTCAAGATTTCATGCAAATAAACAAACAATAGAAGATAATAAATAATGTCTAGGTATCTTTAACTAGAAATAGAAATGATGATGCTTTATTACATTCCTATTATAGCTAAGATGATGTATTACACAAATAAAAAAAATTAAAAGGTTTTATATATTCTTGATGAGTCTTGAAATCTTAAAAGCTCATTAAGTAAGTGACCTAAGGTTAATAAGTTTAGCTTAAAAAATTGAAGCAAGTTTTTTTCTTGAATGCTATATTTAAGTCTAACTTGAAGATATTTAATTATAGGTATATTCTAAGACATATAGCTAATATGATAAGTGAATGTCATATTTAAGTAATGTTATATATCTATCACATTGTTGGAGTAGTTACCTTTGCAAATTTTGAAACAACATATTATAGAAATATATAATGTTAAGAATTTGAATTATAATAACAAAATAATGAGGTGTTAGCCTAGTGGAAAGACTCTTGATTTGAAAGCTCCAAGTGATAGGCTCAATTCTAGTAGGCAATGCTAGGTTATAAAGTTCTATTGGACTATATATCTAAAGATGTACCTTACAATTATTTTAGGGTTTTAACACCCACTCATCCTACCCCCAAAAGATTTATAATAATGTATTTTAGAGCATTTCAAGGATGTATGAAGATGCCTTAACAACATCATGATGATGATGTATGAAGATATTTTATTGAAGTGAAAAAATCTTATGAAATCAAAAGAAAATGTTATTTCTATAAGTTACATTACTTCACTTTCATCCATATAACTTATACTAAAATAAATGCCCAATCACCTTTTAATATGATATAGATAAATTAGGATAGATAAGGGGTTTTTGTTGAAAGGAGGGATGTTGAAAGTCAAAACATTTTTTTTAAAAAATGTTTATCCTCAACACATATATTCAAATTAAAACTTTTATAACTTAGTATTGGCCACCAAAATCAAACCCATAACTTAGACCTTCCAAATCAAGAGTCTTACTACTAGGCTAACACCTCATTTCTAAGGGTTGTTATTAGAAGTAGGAGTAGATTTTGGAGGTGGGATAGGGAAGTAGGATGCATGTGGAGAGGGGATTTGAAGGAAGGGAATAGGGGTGTCTGATCCAAAAAAATATTAATAATAAGAAAAAAAGGTTAAAGTACATCACATGTTTAATCATTGATGATGAGCATCAAGTAGTCCCTAACAAACATGATCGTTGTCTAGGTAGTGAATCTAACAAACATGATCATTGTCTTCTCAGTTTCACTTGTGAAGCACAAAGGTATGGTTAAGTGTAACTAACGCATATGATTTTTATCATTTTATATTTATTGTTTGAATCACATAAGTGCCAAAAGTAAATTAATTAAATGTCTAATTAATCTAATAACTAATCAGTGCTTAACTAGTTCTAACATAAGCATCCATTCCCATCTACCATACACATCCTGAACACGTTATAACACTACTAAGTTATCAAGCATTAAGCACTACTAGGATTATCAAGTGTTAAGTGTATGCTTGAGATGCTTGTACATATGTGATTTAATTATCCAAAATTCGTTAATTAATTAAATGCACTAAAGTAAAGTGCATGAATAATAAATTAATTAAGTAAACATTAAGATAAGTCCAAGTGCTACAAGGTTTATGAAGAAAGTTTGTC
The DNA here is from genome assembly GCA_015680685.1 of Gnetum montanum. Classification (NCBI taxonomy): domain Eukaryota; kingdom Viridiplantae; phylum Streptophyta; class Gnetopsida; order Gnetales; family Gnetaceae; genus Gnetum; species Gnetum montanum. The sequence continues at coordinate 286,739 of MNCI01007684.1, read as the reverse complement.
TTTATTGCTGATCACATTGAGGTGCTTAGGTACATTAGTGCTCAAATGAAGATCCATATACTTCTCACTCCTACTGCAAGCACTCTAAAAATATTCTAACTCTAGAGAAATGAAAATGTAAGAGTTTGACTAGCTACTAATGAATGGATGTCATAAATGTGGCTAGTGAGCATGTATTTATAGGCAAGACAAGACATTGTGTTGACTCATATGCATCAATGCTTCAAATCCTATGTTGGTGCGATTGTGTTGATGGGATCCCATCAATGTAGGCCATGAACAACAACTCATCATACCTCCATGACTAAATGAAAACTCATCCCTGAGTGAACAAAAGGAGGAACAAGCTTCTTATAAAATTTTTGGAAGGTATGGGATTATTTACTAACTACTAACACACAAATAAACACTAAGTGCACAGGTGTACAAATTTGAAATCATGACAAATTTTGGTATTCATGAAAACAAAATTAAACACCATGACAAAAATTGACTACAAAACTCCTTTAACAACTTGAGGATGAGGAAACGAAATCAAATGGTCCTAAGTGGTGGAGGTTCCTAAGGTGCCAAAGAACCTTCTCCTACTTTAGGTGCACACAACTATTATGGTTGAGGCTATGGTTGTGACTATTTAGCTACAATTACGACTTCTAATAAAAGACAGAAAGCATTGAACAATGCTTTCATCTTCACCTCCTTACTCCTAGTATCATACATGGTCCATGCAGCATCACCAATGTGGGTCAGTATCAGAACATCCTAAGGATAGGGCATTGCAAGGAACAACTACTTCACATTGATATACTAGGCTACAAATTGTTTTCATTTAATGTCAAATGATATGACAACATTTTGTAGCTCCTGGTAGTTATTTAACCTTCTAGCCAAGTTCTTAGCTATGGATCTCTGGTTAGTGAATCACTATCTAAGAACATCAAGTTTAGCATTTGTCATTTCAAGTTCATACTTGGTATCCTTATGGTTTGAACTCGACCTCATAAAATAGGTACAAGCTAGCCACATGCTTTTTCAAGTCTGACCTTGGCCTTCTAGTAGTCAACATTGCCATGTTTGCATAACGAAGGTTGGTGAGTTCCATGTATTTGTTCATCTCCTCAATCTATAGCTCCTTGAAGTGGATTTCAGCTTTGTTGTACGCATTCAACTCATTAAAGATAGGCTGCAACACATCACCTCCATGCTAGAGCTACTAAAGGGCCTCATTCACCTTTGCCTTTGCCAATTGGATTTTCTTTTTGTTGATCTCCTTTTGCAAATCAATCTGGTCCCTATAGTGATTCTTAACTCATTCAATTTTTAGGGTATCATTCGTCTAGGCAATGATTTTGATTATATATCTCTAGCATGGGGCACAAACATTCTCCATTGAGAGATTATGGTAAAAGGAATTAGTAAATCCCTTTGATGTCATACCCTTTTCCATTTCTCCTTGATCCTTACCCCTTTCCCCAAGGCATAAAGATCACAAGCTAATTTATTCAATCACTTATTCCTTTTAGGCCTCAATAGTATGCAAGTGCTGATTGTCCTTAGTAAGATTTGCATTCTCTTGAGAAACTTCAAACAAGTTGTTTTAAATGTTATAGACAGTTGCATCAGCTAAGAACTAGTTAAGAATTTTTGATTCCTTTGCATGTTTAGTGTGTTGATGTTTGGACTAAAGCTACTGAAAAGCTTTATCCCTAGTTACTCCTTGGCTAAATACCAATGGATTAGAGAGGCAAACTCTAAATTTAGCAACCTCTATAGCCAAGCGCTAATTCTCAACTTTGGTTGTTTCATGTTGAGCATTTGAGATGATGCACTTGCCCCTTGTCTCCAAAAGATAGCAATGATGTCATCTAGAAGGTCAAAGACCTCTAGAATCTATTGTTAGGCTTCCACCAATCATTCCAAGAATTTTTCATGTTGAGCCATGCTGAATCTCCCACTAACCATTCTTATGGATGTCCACACATCTTTGATTGCAACACTATTAGACATAGATGCTATAGGAACATTTAGGGCTTCGTCTGCTCAACTTGCCACCACCTTGGCCATTATTTCTTGTCCTTGGTGTTGCATCGTCAAGATAGTTGTGCCATCTCCCTCTTCAATGTGAATCTGGAAAGTAGCAACATTTCCAAAGTTTTTTTGGGAACTGCTATTGTCTTGGAATGAACATCAATACCTCTTGGACACTCGAATTTGAGCACACAATTGCCTACATTTATTGGGTAGAGAAATTTGATGTCATGTCCTCAAAACAACTTATTGTACAAGTTACCTCATTTAGATGGCTTAAGGATAGTTTGTAGATAGACGAATCACCAGTCAAACCTACTTGTTGCTGCTGCAAGAGTTTCAGTTGGAACTTTTGCATGCATTCCATAGTAGCATGCACCTTTGAAATTATTTCATGAGTGCTTGGTAGTGGTGGCTGCTCCTCATGCTTGGTCATGATGCGGACCTTGTCCTTCCTCATTTTTATCCAAGAGGCAGTAGGAGCATGTCTCAATGTGTCATTGGTATAGTAGGCTATCCCTCCCATTTTGCATAATTTCCAGATGAGGCATGGAAAGGGGAGTGTCTTCCTCTCATGTTTATTTTTATTAAACCAATTTTCTATCTCTAAATAGATTAGCTATGTGAGGTTAACAAGGAATTTCCTACTCAAAGCAATGCACACATGGGCAAAGAAGGTAGTCACCTTGTTGGGCCTCACCATTAGATTGAGATGATAGGCTACTATCTTGAAGTACACACATTTTTCCATGGTGAGTGCATCATCCTCTTTGCAGTCCACTCCATAGCACCACTGGACCCACTCCTTTTTGACATTTGGGTTTGCTTATGTAGAGATATTTTCTAGATTGGTCCTAGTTTTAAGCAAACCAAGAGTCTTAAAGATGGCCTTCATCAAGTAGGACACACTTATGTCATTAATCTTCATAGTGAAATTTGGCTAGCTATTATTCTAGAAGAGATAGGTCTCTCCCATGTACCACTCTCCACTGGAAGTGATGATTGGCCACATGGGAGAACTTTTATGTTGGATTCTGATATCTTCTGGGGCAATTTCTAGGAAGGTACCAAAGTTCAATTCTTGAAGAATAGAATGTTGAATATCCCTAGGCTAAATTTACCTAAGCGTAGGCATCCATCAACATGACCTCAAGGCTTGGCATTGGTCCCAATGCCTCATCCTAGTGGGATTGCTATGTTTTAGCTTGGGGAATCTGATGGATAGATTCCACTTTGGGCTCCTTCTGAAGAGGTTCAATTGCATGGGTTTCGACTACCTACTCCTAGGGTTTTTCTTGTTGGCCCCTTCTAGTTCTAGGTGCTTGTCCCTTGGATGGGACAATCCTCCTTCCTATGGGCATTTTAGTCTTGGTGCCATCTATAATCACAACATGATCAAGGATAGGTGTTTGGTGTGTAACTTTATAATGTTTAAGTACCTTATCTCTTGGATTAGTTACACTTGGCTAAGTTGTGACCATGGTAGATTTGATTATTTTAATATTATTTTATTATTATTTCATTTTAATGTCTACCAAAGTTCATTGGATCGGTTTAACATTCTTAAATTATTGATTTTAATATTGTTTTATTAGTTAAACCTTATGGGAGTTAGAAAAAATTCAAAAAAAATTTCTTTAAAAACCTAAGTTTTGTGGCCTCCATGACATAAAGCTTACCTCTAGTAGCTGCAAGAATGAAAAACAAGGTTAATTGGACAAGCGGTGTGAAAGTTATGGGCTCTAAAAATTGTAAAAAATCCCTTTCCATTTGTGGGCAAATGGAAAAAATTTTCAAAGTTTTGAGCTTTATTTATAGAATTTTTGCCTTACATTGTAGTAGAAAGATAGAATTTTTAACTTTGAAAATTAAGGAAAAAATGAAGAGTTTTCACACAAAATTAAAGTTCAAACGAAGCCCAAAAAGCCACGAACATGATGAAATGCATGAAGAGGGCTAGATAATTTCAAAAAATAAGAGAGGATATTTTATTGGGAGAATGATTAAGAAATGCCATGAAGGAGTGCATAATTGGATGTAACTGATGTGGATCACAAAAGACTTGAATGCACAAATGCCTACGAGATAAGGAACCAAACCAAGAAGTATGCAAGTGGGTCCTCATAGCAAGCTCATGCACTTGCATGTTCTCAAACTAAGGAGTCAGTGGGCTCCATGGATGACTAATGGTTATAGTAATTTAAGAACCAAATCACCAAGGAGATTATCAAAAACGTTTGATGCATCATACTAAGACATTGAAAAAAACATGAAAAGAGGCAATGAGATGAGATATGGAAGAGGTTTAGAGTGGAATGAAATCCCATATCATGGTCACATGAAGTTCTTTGTAGATTTTGTGATTGCTATGACCTGAGAATATTCACCCTTGGTCCAAATGAAGACAAACCAATTTCAGTAACTTTGCATTGACACTCCAAGACTAGTCCACCTCTTTAAAGCACAAGAAAAACCCCAAAAATCAATCACCATATCTAAAAGAGAAGAAAAGAGAAGTAGGAAGTGAGATGAACCTTAGTTAGAGGGGACCTTCAAGCATGAGTAACATGTCTTTCTAGTCCTATAACTAGTGCTTGTAGCTTGTTATTTCATCTAAGGGGTGTGCTTTGAATTCCCATTATTATTTTTTTAATGGGTATCACACCATGTAAAGACTTTTAACTTCTAGTTGTTGGTTGATAGTAGAATGGTGAGAAATCCATGAAAACACTCATGTACCCAAGAGGATAGGTAAGTACAAAAAGTGTCAAAGCCCCTTGAAGTCACATCCTTGTCTATCCATTTAATCCTTTCCAAGTTCAGAAACTGCCAAGGTAACAAGTTATTTAAAAGTTTCATTTAAGAAGGAATTTAATATTTCCAAAAATAAGGAAACACCATAGATTTTTGTGGGTGGGTGGATGATGTGAACTCATTACCTGTTATCATGAAATAGAAACTATGTCTTAGTTATCAGCACTCAAATTTAAAGATGGAATCTAGACATTAGAAATCAAATAAAATTATAGTAAAAACCACCACCAATCAATAGCTATAGTTGCACTTAGTCCTGGTGGGAACAAAGAAAAACATAACAAAAAAAAAACATAAGAAAAACATTAGAAAAACTCAAACCAAATAAAGTAATATATACAAGAAATTTTAAAATATTTAAGAAAGAGAAAAAGGTACTAAAATTGATGTAAAAAAAATAAATAATTGAGGAGCCACTTTGATAGATGGGCATGGATGGCCATCTCCCCCATTATTGAGTTGAAAGAAGGAGATCCAAAAAATTGAGTGTGCATGTTCATTCGTTGAGGCGTTATGGTCACTGGCTCTCTTAGGCTCATGGAAAGATTTGAATTATTGCATATTGATCAGTAGTCTCTTTTTTGGGCTTTTAGATTTGTAAATTAACATGATCATAGAAGGAAAGGTTTCATAGATAACATAAGGTCATTTCCACAACATTTGGAACTTTGTTCTTTGTTGTATGTATGTGGGATTCCAATAAAGGACCCTATCTCCTAGTTAAAATTTTTCTTTCCTTATTCTAAGATCATGAAATTGTTTATTGAATGCCTTGTATAACTTGTTAGATGACAAGGCTACTAATCGGTTCTTGTCTAATAGGTTGAGGTTTATCAATCTTTCTTTTTGCACTAGACTTAGGTCAAGGTTAAGGTCATAAGCTATTGATAGTATATGTAGCTTTGGTTGAATTGGAAGAGTTGGTAAATTTTCATATGTAAGCTCATAGGAAGAGCAAATAATAGGAAGTTTCCAAGTGAAGCAATAGATCCAAAAGACATCATTGAGTTTCATGATCCAATCCCTCCTATATTTAGTAATAGTTGGCATTAGTATGTTCATTATTTCTCTATTTGTAACCTTAGCTTAACTGTTAGCTTGGGTTGGTAAGGTGTTGTTAATTTATGTTTAGCCCCCAAGAATTGCTTGAGCTTTCAAAATTTAGTGCCTTTAAATTGAGTACCATCATAAAAAATAAGTGCATATGGCATCCCAAACCTATGTACAACACATTGTTGTACAAACTAAAAAATCATAGAAGTACAATCAGCTATAGCTACAGCTTCCATCCATTTTGTACAATAGTCAATGGAAACTATGATGTACACCTTTCCATTCGATATGGATGTGATGGGACCCATGAAATCAATGCCCCAAATATTGAAGGGATCTAATGGTTGGATCTACTGCTGATGTCCTTCCATTTGAGTGGTCATTCCACCATCACACTAGTAATGTTCATAGGAGAAAATGAAGTGGTAAAGTGGTCATTCCATCATCACATTCTTGAAAAGTGTTAGCCAATAATACACTTCCATGAGGATCTTAATGATCATGCATCTCCTAGCATAGTGGCCCCCACAAGGACCCTCATGAGCATCTTGGAGCATGTGCAATTAATCAACATCAAGTACATACCAATGAAATAGGTAATCAATGCACATCTTATAAAGGTGTCCATTGATTTTCATGAAGTGTTTTGACTGGTGAAGAAACTATTTTTTCTTCCTATGGTCCAACTCTTGTGACATTTCTTAAGTAAGAAGATAGGTGAGAATGTGATCATACCAATTGGGTTTAGTGGGCATTTGTTTAGTTACAGCCCTAAAAAAGAGAAGTTCATCAGGAAACTAATCTAAAAGTGGGCTCTCATCCTCTTTGTTGTCCCATCATAATTGAGATAAGTGGTTAGAAACCAAATTCTCCATTTTCTTTTGATCTACCATTGTAAGATTAAATTCGTGTAAGATCACTAACCATCATATGACACAAGGGCTCATTATTGGTTTAATCATCAAGAATTAGATTACACGATGGTCTATGTGCATGAACACCTTGTACCCAAGCACATAGTGCCTAAATTTCTCTAAGGCAAACACCACTATCATCAATTCTTTTCCTGTTGTGATGTAGTTCAGCTATGCACCCATAATGCTTCTACTCACATAATGGATATAGTAAGGATGTTTTTAATTATCCAACTATGTGAGCATGGCCCTTAAGGCATAATTGGAAGCATCCTTCATGATGTGGAATGGTATAGACTAATCAAGTGCTTATAGAATGGGAGTTTTCACAAGCTTCTACTTGAGTTGTTGAAATTCACATTTGCATTTCTTGGTCCAAATAAATAGAGCATCCTTCTTTGTCAGCTGCCCCAATAGTTTAGCAATCTTAGTGAAATTATTAATGAATCATTGGTGCTAGCTAATGTGTCTAAGAAATGACCTCACATCTTTAATTATTTTTGACTATTTGGTAATTCCTTAAATGACCTTTTTTTTCAGGGTCCACCTTGATCCCTTTTTCTAATATTCTATGCCCCAACACAATGTTTTCCTGGACCATCAAGTGAATTTTCTAGTAGTTGAGCCTAAGGTTTATCTCCATACACCTTTTTAGCACTTGCTCAAGATGTTTTAGGGCTTGCTCAAATGTAGCCCCATAGGTGGAGAGGTCATCCATGAAGACTTCCATCCTTCTACCAATCTATTGTTGGAAAATACTTAAGACAAGGTGTTGGAATGTGGCAAGGGCATTACACAAGCCAAAAAACATCTTTCTGTACACGAAAGTCCCCTAGGGTCTCATGAATGTAGTTTTGGCCTAATCTTCTAGTGTTATTTAAATCTGGTTATAGCCACTATAACCATCTAGAAAGCTATAACTGCATTACCTAGAAATTATGTTCAACACCTAGTCCACAAATGATAATGAAAAATGATCTTTGTATGTTACCATGTTTAATAGCCTAAAATCGATGTAGATCCTCCATTTTTCATCTTTCTTTGGCACTATCATAAGTGGACTAACCCACTCATTATCCATAATGGGATAGATGAACCCCACCATGAGGAGTTGTTCAATCTCCTCTTTCATGATCTACTTCAATTTAGGGTTCAACCACCACTACAACTGCCTCTTTAGCTTGATGAAAACATTTGTGTAGATGTGATGCTGGCATATCCTTGGATCAATTCTAGTCAACTCATGATATGACTAGGCAAAGGCTATTGGCCATTTGTTGACCATCTTCAATAGCTTCTTTTTCCATGTAGGAGCAAGGTTGGAATTGATGATAACTAGCTTGCCATTTTTTTGAAAAATATATTCCATTTTAGCAAGAAAGATTTCAACTTAAGGGGCTCCTGTTGAAAACTTTTCAAGATCTCCAACTCTCCCCAATTGGTATGATTAGTTTCATCAAAGAGTTGGTGATGGATTTTCTCCATATCATCCATGCCTTCAATATATGCACTTGCAAGGCTCTTAGTTTGTTCCATGTAGAGAGTTGAGCTACTATTAGGATTAGCTATCAGCCATTGGATGCCCTCCTATTTTGTGGTTTCTACATGAAAGAAACTTTGAATTTTTTTCACATTAACACACTATCTACATGTTATGATTGATGTGCTTTTCATACTCCATAATTTCTATGCACATAATGCATGGAACATTCTTCCTCTTGATCTTTTCAAAATCATTTTCCTTGGAAATTTCTAAGGAGAGGTCTTTGATTTCAAGTCATACATCCATTATGCTTAACCAAGTCATTCCCATGATGATTGGGAACTCCATATTATAGTTGTCTACATGAATTAATAGGAATTTAGTAGGATAGGACCACCCATAAATGGTGGTCACAATGTCCTCCACCAATCCCAAGGGAATGATGATGGATTGATCTACCAACTCAAGATGAATGTTGCTCTTCTTGAGAGGAGGGAGTTTCCATGATTTGTATTTTTTATGGAAGATCAAGTTCATACTAGAGCCTGAGTTTAGAAGAGCCTTGCAAGGCTCATTCCCAACAATTTGCAAGTAAATTAGGGGACTTCCAAGATCAGATCTTTTCTTGGGAAGATGGCTAGCCTTGATCCAATTAGTGACCACATGGATCAACATGACAATATGTACCTTGGGAGGCATTTGATTTGAAGAGCTTTTAAATAATGTGGTAGAGGATGAGGGAGAAGTAGGGTAATTAACTGTAGGTGTTTGTGAGGGCTTAGAAGGACTATTGGTTCAGAAGAAAGGTCTTTTTCAAGGTTTAATTTGTGAGGGCTTAGAGATCTAGTTGTAATTTAACAACCCTTGTAATGTTTCTTTGCTGCTACTAGGTAGGAATTTTTCCCTACATGAATGGAGCTACTGGCAATTAAGTTGATGGTGAAGGTACAAGTCTAGAAGGATGAGAAGGATAAAATGGAAATGGAAATTCCCATTTTGGAGATTGAGCTATATAGTATTCAAGAGGGTAGTAGTGGTGTTGGAAAGATGTGTGATTGAAAGAGTCACATAGAGAAATTGGTTGTTGAACATACTACCCATATGGATCTGGATACTAGTAAGGGTATTGCTACCTTGGTGGTGACATCCCCCAAGACTATGGGTGTTGCCACTGCTAGCATTACTCATGAGGTTGGGGTGGAGCTCCATTCGGCTAGTAGGCTTATTGTTGGTGGAACTACCTATAATTGCCTTGAGGATAAGGTAACCTCCTAGGTGCTTGCCTTCTTACTAATATATGATTTAGCATGTACACCCTAGACTCTTATAAGTGATAGAATAGGGAAAAATTCCTTAGGATGTTCATATTGGTAGAAGTCACACCCACCATTATCATCTGTCTTAGATTCTACAACTCCTTCAATGACAACAACTTTTTCCTTATCCTATGATGGGCACATTTAGCTTCTTTCATCCTCCTTTGGTCACAACCACTAGCTTGCTCTTTAGACTCTTCATCAATTCTAAGAGTAGTTTGGAATTTTTTGTCTACCTTGGCTAATATTTTAAAAATAGATTTTTAGATTGGCAAGGTCTTACATTGCACCACTTCATTAAGTAATATCTCAGAAATATATTTTTATATTTGCAAGGATAATTAAATAGCTTGGAATAAAAAAATCATAGATATATCCACAATTTATTTTGGTGATGAAAGACAAATGTCACATAATCTTGTAAATGATGATAATATAAGTGATCATAGCAAAGGTGACTCACTTAAGAGCTTGCTAAGCCTTCTTGCAAGTTTGAATTCAATCTAAAATTATGCTTACGTGATGTTTCTATCTATACATAGCTAAGCCTGATGTGAAAAATCCATTTTCTAACTTATCAGGTCTTGACATATTAGTAAGAAGCAAAGGATGTTTTGGTAAAAAAATCAATGCATGTTAAGTGCTACACCCATTTAAATGGTCTTTGTGTTTTCCCTTCATCATACATAAAATTAGCATCTATATAATATTTAGCTATCTACTATGATTGTAAATACCATGATCAGGAAAAATAAGCTTGTTGCAACATCCAAATGAAACAAAAAATCTCCACACAAGATGCTATTTTCTAGACTGTAGGTCTCAAAAATAATTAATATGTAATATATCATCTCATTAAGAAGTTCCAGACTAGGATCATTTGGAAACACATTTATTAGAAAATTTTCTTCAAGGTCTATAGTAGAGCCATCAATTCCCACATTAACAACATGAAGTTTTACAATGTACTTAAACTTGAAGGTAACCAACTTGATAGGTTTTCAGACATTGAAGGACTCATTGTCAAATATGTTAAATGTGATAGAGAGAGGATGAACTTGATAAATCCCACATGCATCAATGTGTTCTTTGCTTTGCATCTTTTTTCACCTTTTCCTTCTACTTTGAGTAGCCATGTCTTCATCAACAATGTCATCATCGATTTTAACTTCATCTATTTCCATAACACCACCTAGAACTAGGCAATCTCAAGAGAATAGAACTCATCAATTTACAAAATCTAAAATAATCAGCATAAGAAATTATTTATAAATAAATTTACACACCTACTTCTTTGTTAGCTTGTTCATGAGCAAAAGCTTGAGCATCTTTTATACCCCCTATAACTTCAAGGTCAATATGCTCCTCAAAGCTTCTTTTTGTGCTAAAATTTGAGAATACAGAATATAATGAGGGGTTGGAAGTAGCTCTACAAGTTGACATTATTTCATTCTTTTTGTATGAATTACACTAAAGTCTTGTTGAACAAGAGATGAAGCCTTCTTGAGGGCTTTTAGATGTGATGGAAGGCTTGAGATAAACATTTTTATGATTAGTAGTGGTATCCATCAAAACTTTTTTTCCTCTATTCAAACTCATCTCGTTGCTTACAAAGATCCTTTCTCTATAGAAAGTTAATATAAACATATAAAGAATGTTCCTTCTACTAAGAAAAAACAAAATAAATGAAATGCACAAAAAACATTTGCCTCTATCAAGGAGAATAAACAACTTGGAGTTTATACTTTTAAAATCATAAATATACAAAGTAAGAAAGTCATCATTATAAATAATAATGGGTAGTATCAGACAAATTCCTCACAAGTTTGCCTTTTCTTACAACTTGTAACATTTTGCATTATTTCATTATTACCTTATCCTAATATTTATATTTATTTAAACATGATTCACAAAATTATTACACTTTGTTATAACAAGAATTCAAAATCTAGCTTTTCACTTATAAAACAAATAGAATGTTCATTGCTTGAGAATTCAAAATTGAAAACTATGCATAAGTTAATTCAAATTTAGCGTGTCTGGATGCTAAAAACTCTTCTATTCCAAGGTCTATTTGGCAACAACTACAAGTAATAGCTACTAACTAATAATATGTAAGCAATTTTAAGGGCATTTCTTCAACATGGTATTGTATGATATGAAATAGCCAAATATCCCTAGTAATTCTAATATAAGGATACTTCGGTCAATGTATAATTTTCTTTTAAATGTAGGAATCCAACAGAATAAGAAAAATGTTGACAAGCTACCATTCAGAAAATCTCATCCTATGTGGAAAGCTTCTACTCCTAAATTCAGTTCAACAGACACTAAGGATTATTCTTGCTTTCCAAAACACATTTTATTAGTTGTTACTAGTGTTTAATAATTTAACAAGTAAAATGGATTGCTTTCTAGAGCTTCAAGTTCTTGGGGAACTTTGGTTGCATGCATTTTAAGTTAAAATGCTACTTCATTACCACTATATCAGTTTCAATTTGTTGGACATGAATATCATAAGACTACTCCCATCTTCTGATGGGTGTTTTGTATGTTTGAATACCATAAGACTCCTACCATCTTTTGATGGGTGTTTCGTATGTTTGACTATCCTTTTTTGTTTTAGCATTATGGTAGTCCTAATTTCTCTTATGTTTTGCTCTCAGCACTATTTTGGTTTGCAGGGGACTACGTATTTTGGTTTGTGGCGACTACCCTATAAACAGAGTCTAACTAACCTAGATTTTCCCTTTAAAAAAGAAAAGCACTAGGATTCCATTAAAAATTAACATGAAGAGCTTCTAAAAATATGAAAAAGAAAACACCTAATAAAGTTCATAGTTTAGCTTGTGCAACATTCTTCTGTGTGGGTCTTCCTCAAGCAACGGTTCCACCTTAAGCTTGTCCACTGCATTTCTTAAAAACCTCTTCCTCTGGAATAAGCTCAATATTTGGATACTTCAACTTAAAATATTTGAAGATTTTATGGCTTTCATTTATTCTTTTCATATGAGGGATAAGGCCAACCCACATGACCAACACCACTAAGGTGCCTCTTAAGATTCACTCCTTAAGGGGGTTAAGAGATATGTTCCTATCGATAGTTCCATATTTATTCAAAGAGATATAATCCTCTTCCATAGTACAACTAAGTCATTCAACCTATATGCTCATCGATGAATGTTTTATTTTATACATCTAAAGGCTCATCATAATTTTTTTCAACCATGGTGATGGACATGTGGGACCTCAACTTGAAGAATATCCAATGTATTATTTAGAACTATAATTTTCAATTCATATTTAGGATATCTATTTGGGCAACTTTACTAATTCATAATTGGAGAATTATTTTAAAAATTTGGTATCTATTCATTAGTTTAAATTTTGGTGGTGTTATAACAAAAAAAAAATGATACTTTACAAGAATCATAGGCAAATATAATGATGTCTTGAGTTACTGATAAATCAAAATTTGATAGACTATGATATTGGATGTACAATATCTTAGCTCCAATATCCTAGCTCTAGCTACATTATCGTATATGCTATATTGCAAGATGCATGTCAGTCTATAAATACACCACTTAGGTGCATGAATTTGCAATAATTTTTCATTCAATAGTAGCATAACTCTTGTAGTTTGTTTTCATGAGTTAGTCTTTAGCACTTAAAAGTGTGAATGCTTGCAGTGTAGTGTGATGTATTGTACGGAGTCTTTGTAGTTGGGCACAAGTGTGATCGGCAATAAAGATCAAACTATTTCATACTATTGGAGCATTCTCCTAGTTTACTATTTTACTTAGAATAATGTATATTGTTTTTCTAGTTAATGTTTACTTTTCCATGCACTTTACCATTATTTTTGTTAAGCAAGATGAGTACGATTGATCTCAAGCACTTAAGTGTAATTGCTTGATAACCCAGTAGTGTTGTCACTTGGTTTGGTTACTAGCGAAGTACTTGGTAATCCTAGTAGTAGTTACACAAAACCTAAGGTGTGTATGGAAGTTTAGGACCAAATACTCATCACCTTAGGATAGAATATATTTTTTTTACTATTTTATTTAGACTTAGAATTCAAAACTCTTTTTACTCCACCATGTTCACTAGGAGCCAGATAGCCAAACAGCATCAATAGATCTTATACCTCATAATGAGATAAACCACACATGTAGACTTCACTAGCTCCATGTGGGAAGACAATAGTCTTGAACTAAAACTAATTACTGGCATAATAACATTACCTTGTCCATGGATTATGATCTAGTCACACATGAAACACTTGTGACTTGTATGATTGGGTGTTGGATTGCTCCACCACTCATCATTGGTGCCATTGTTGGGGAAAAGTTAATGTATGTTGAGTAATTAATTTCACAAAGTTCATTATATCAAGAACTCAAAGTTAAAATCCATAATTTTCCAATAACTCTAAAAATAAGCACACTTAAACAAACATCTTAAACCACAACATGGCTTTAAATAAGGATACATCATCACTTACCAAAGAGATAAGAAGGGGCAATGAAAAAATTGGCAATGAAGAAAAATGGTGGATGCTAATGCAAATAAGAATTACTTATGCTCACACTAATCCTTATCATCTAGATTTTACTTTCATCTTCCATTAGGATAGAAAAATGAGGTGGAGAGACATGCAATGCAACATAGTCCTACCTCCAAAACATGAAGCACCTATCATGCTTCAAACCGCCTTAAGGAAAATGCATTTGGACCAATTCCATGAAGGGCACCATGTGTCTCATCACATGACAAGACCCTATGAATCCACAGAGGAGTAGATGAAGAAAGATGCTATTATGGAAATCAAGCATGTAGACAACAAAGGGAATCAAATCAACACTTCTATTGTTTTGGAGGAACTTGATGCTAATGCATTCATTAGAGAACAACTCCACCAGAATCATGAAGAGCCTTCAAAAATACCTTTCATCAGACTTGAGGAACCTGTAAAAGTTCAACTACATTCCAACCTAGTAGAGACACCTAAGAGGAGGGCTATTGACTCAAGGCATAAGTGAAACTTGAGGCCAAGAGTTTCTGCCAGCTCCTACAAAGAAGAATATGAAAGTCATGAAATGAGGACAAGCTAGCACTATTATCCTACTATCTTGTCCTCATCCTCATGATCATCAGTGGACTTTGACACAATAAGGCTAAGGTACTGAGATCATGACAGGAAGGAGGGAAAGACTCATGATCACCATGGCTATCATCCAAGATATTTAGATGATGAAGATGAAGGTTATGAGTAAATAATATGAATGGATTGAAGAGAGGATTGTGAAAGGGATGAGCATAAAAGTGGGTACCACTACAATAGAGCGCATGAACTTGATCATATGATGAACCCTTAATGGAAACTTGAAGTATGATTAACATCCAAGAAGCTTTTTACATTCCAACTAGGCACATGAGGGATAACCATATCAAATGGCTTAATATGAATAACATGCAAAGATTTGAGGATGCTTACTTCTAAGCTTTCCAGAATGCCTACACCCTATAGAACATTGAAAGTAGAAGTTTAAGTTGTTTCCAAGAACACTTGTTGAAGAGGTAGAGAGCTAGTACCAATTACTCAAACTTGAACACATTAAAAGATGAAGTACCATGCTAGAGATCTTCAATGACAAGTACCAAACCTACTCATAGGTGTCTAACTTAAGGAAATAAATCCAAGGGAGGATGCAAGGGACTCATGAAACCCTTGATGTAGTGATGGGTAGATACTATTCACTACTACACAAATTCTTGGGCCATGGCTTCTCACAACAAGAACAACTAAGGCACATTGTAGATGGGTTATGAAACAAGACTAGAGAGATCCTTTGGATTTATGCCCAAGGTAGATTATCTAAGATGATTACCCATCGAATATAGAGACTAATTGACCAAGTAGTGAAGGAAGAATGTGACCTAAGAAAGAGAGAATCAATAGAAGAGTATAACAAAGATTCATATAGTAGGAAGAGAGATGCATGAGTTTGTGATACCCAAGAAGAGGAAACCTTGGAATAGGCAATTCAAAAGAAGACTCTACCAATTCAAAAATATAGAATTGATATTACAAAAAATGTAGAAAAAATGTGGGACTTTGTTGATGAAAAAAATGCAACAACATTGAAAATTATGAAGGAAAGAATAGAGCAAGCCTTTGAAAAAGGCAAGGAGAAGAAAAAGAAGAAGGATTTTAGACAAAAGGGCAAAGTGGCTTCTATGGCAAAGTGTTTAGACACAAGATCTATTGATGAGAAAGGATGTGTTGTGTGTTAGTATGAACATCACAAGGGATGTTTTCCAATCATGACACATTTATAGGAAATAGGGGCATATGCACTTAATCCAAAAAATTTTAAGAAACAAATGGCTAGAAGATTATTTTATCCTCAAGATAAATATAGGTAGAACTTCCAACCAATGTACTATCCTAGTAAAGCCTATCGATAGCCACATGAGTAGTACCATCAATAGTGGCAACAACCCCAATTGTGGACCATGCCACCACTAGCCAATAATATCCATACAAATAACTAGATCCATATGGATATCTCCTACAACATCCAATCTTTCTAGGTAATGTTGCTGTCCAAACTTGAAAATACAACCCACCTGAGAACCATAGACCAATGCCACCAAGAACATATTCAAACTTGCACATGCATCCACAAGTAGTTGATTCATCAACTCTAACTCATTTCTTGCCATCAGTGCCACCACCCACTATGTAATGGGAATTTCCATCACAACTACAATAGAGAAGAGCTACAAGGGTAGTGAACATATAGATAAAGGATCTTACTAGCAACACTAAGGGCCAAATAAAGAAACATCCTTTCTTTAGCACAAGTCCAGAATAGGCTGGTAGAATTAGGACCTCATCAAGACAAGCTTCTCCTATAATAGTTTCACTTACCAATAACAATATTTTGTCTTCATAAAATATAGATAGGTAGGCTATCATGCTAATAGAAATATTCATATACTGGATAAAGGTAGGATCACTCCCTAATAAAAGAATTGATTCATGGGCTCCTTTGATTTATTTATGAGTAGCTAGAAATCTTCCATGCAAGGCTATACTAGACTTAGGTTCTAGGGTAAATTTGATCTCTTAAGAAACATACAAGGCATGGAATTTACCATTATTAAAGAAGTACAACATCCATTTAGATCTTGTAGATCAATCTGTCACCATTTCTTTAGAATAGGTAGACAATGTAGTGACCATTGTCAATGGGTGGTTCTATCCAATAGACTTTCTTATGATTGACGTGAAAAATGAAGACAAGGAATTTTCAATTATCATGCGAAGAGCATGGCTTAGCATAATTGATTCTAAGCTAAGTATGAGAGATCTATCTATTGAAATCTCCAAGAAAGAAAAGCATGAATCCATACACATGTCGCAAATTCCATGCACTACTACTAAGAGCAAAGGGTGTAATTGTGGACTAACACTTTAGAATGTTAACACAATCATTACACTAATCCATAACAAGTGTGAAAAATAAGTGTGCACACAAGAGAGAGAAAAAGCCAAAAAACCAATAGACATCTTATGGGCAACAACTAAGAATGTTAATTTGTCCAGAATATGCATGGAACAAGATGATCCACTTATTGGTTCCCACTGTAAGACGATGACTCCAAGTGAGAGCCCAAAATTGAAAATATCAAATAATAATCATACATCACTAGGATAAGAAAACAAAAACTTAGTGATCATGATTCCATTATCATCAAAATTACTTGGGATGATAACCAAAAAGTTAAATCATTAAGAATGGTATGTGAACTAGCTAGAGTGTATGATCTAGGAGATCTAGGAAGCATTTTTTGAACACTCACCATGAGTTCAATCATGGGGGAGACACCTTATTTTGATTTCAAAATTAATAAGTGCTTTAATTTTTTGTTTTATAATTATTTTTGATTTCTAATTTCTTGATACATCTTTTCACATTTTTTGAAACAATTTTTTCCATCTATTTATACTTTTTACATTGTTCAATATTTTCTCATTCTTTTATACATTTACATTTCTTAAATTTTCAATATTATTTTACATTTTTTGATTCTTTAATGATTTTTTATTCTTTGACATTTTTCATTATTTACATCTTTGGCCAATTCTTATTATCTCTTTCATAATTTTTTTTCATAACCTTTGTAAATAATTTTAATTATTAATAAAACACATTAAGAATAAGACAATATGTAGTCTAATAAGGTGAATATTTCTCTATGTTATCAAGACACAAGGGACTAATTATTTGAATAGTGAGACTACAACATTCATCCATTCATTCCATTAATAAGAAGTTCTTACCATGGCCATAATGATATTCTTATCATCATACAACTACGAATAAACTCATGATCATTATGCTTAGGTTGAAAAGTAAAGAACTAAGTGGGAATGTAAAGGGTGTGACATCAAGGGGATTTGTGGACTCTCTTGGATTACTTCTATTAGTTTTATTCTGTTGCTTAGGTCATATTATATTCTTGTAGATCTAACAAAAAATGGGAGTCAGAGTAAAATTAGTGCTACCATACAATGTCACTAGAAAGACATGTTACCCATGCCTAAAAGTAGTTCTCTAGTAAGGTTGACACAGATAAAAATAAAACTCATGCATAGAATAAATTTCAAAGGTTCCCACTAGAAAGACATGTTACCCATACTTGTAGGTAGGCAGCTTCTCAAGAATTTTAGAAAATAATAAGTGTAATGAATAAAATCCTCCCTTGGACAATATGCCAAGTGACAATACTCCTTGTAATAGTGGTAGTTTTATAGTTGTAATTCCAAGAGATGAGGCAATGCGATGTCACTAGAATGTGATCTAAACCTACTTTGAATCTTGGACAGAAATTCTAATGATTCCTTTAACCACCAATAAAACAAAAGAATCCATTATGCCTATGGTAAGATACCTCACATCCCAATTTCTACAATCCCTTCTAGGTCCATTTCATCTCACTGTATGAATAATCATAATTTGTGAATTTCTGTAACATAGTGTAATTTTTCCAAGTTAGTGGTACTAACATGTGTGTTTTTCCAAATAGGTATGTGTTACATTCAATGCCTTGGGTGCCTATGGATACTTTTAGATGTGGTTATACAAGGGCATTAAGGGTTGGGACCTAGTTTGGGAAGGATCCACTTGTATAGTTATTGTCTCTAATACCTACCAAGCAATTTCACATCATCTTGAGCCTTCCAACATCAATAAACATTAATAAAAACTTTCCTTATGATGTAAACTATTCGTTGCAATAACATGAATTCATTATCCATCTCATCCATCTTATTAACACTTCATGAAATTTCATAGCTTGAGATTCCTTCTTTATAAACTTTCTATGCAAAATTCTCAAAAAATATGCATCACCCATAGCGTGAGACCCTTTGAATATGATTTATATCTTCCAGAAATTTCAAATGATCCATTTTTATCCTTAAATATTATCAAAAAATGTGAATTTTTTGCCTTCGATATCAGAGCCCATAAAATCTATATATACATAGATACTTAGCAGAATTTTCATCATTTTTCACATTTGAGCCAAGGGAGATTTTACCATTTTTCTTCTACAATTTAAGCTCTAACCTTCCAAATTCAAACCTCATAACTCCACACTTGTAGCTTCAATTTTCATGCTTCTTGAACTTATTTGATCATGGAGCTCTCAACTTAGTTGTGGGAGTGTGCCTAAGGTTGCGACTAAAAACATCGATGGTTGGAATACCGAGGGGTTGTTGGGTAAATAGTTTAACCACAAATTTGTGCCAAGGCCATGCTGGAGAGAAACAAAAGCGAGGTGCCTTGAACAATTTGGTCGATCAAACAGGAACTTAATCGGTGTATCTTAACCTTACGTGAACGTTTTTTTTTGGAAGCGATACACGGGGAGTAGATTAATGATCAATAAATGCAAAAGAGTGACAATGGTGCAAAAAAACGATTATAGTAAGGAAATAACAAGTTAAGTTTGGGTGAGAAAGTGCACCATCCCAAAGGTTGCAGATTTGATCCTTTGCCTTGTTGAAAAGTGTACAATAGGTTAGGCAACACTTGAGAGACACCACTTACACCAAACAATATATTCATAGGTCTTTTGCTTGCTGCTCTGTTTGCTAAGATGCCAAAATGCTTGACTCACAAAGGGATGTTTGGAGCCAACCAGGAAACTCAAAAGTAACTAGAATGCTCAAGAAAAATGCCAACTATGCCTTCTAAAAGCCAACTTAAAAGCCAACTACACCAAGAAGCCAACTAGAAAGCCAAACAACCAATGCAAGAAAGCTAGTGAAGAAGCCAACCAGCCAATGCGAAAAGCCAACAAGCCAACTGCTCTTGCCAATGTAAAAAAAAAAACTAACACTTTGAGCATTTTTTAGTAGGGAATTTATAGGGCCAAGAGAAGGAGAGAAATGTGGTCTAGATGCCACATGTCTTGGACCCCACAAGGTGTTAACATGCCTGTACCGTGTAGATATGTGAAGCTGGATGTGAACTTGGTTACACTGTGACCATACTGCCTGAACTACATGTGCCAAGATCCAGTGTGCGAATAATGCAAGAAAAAATGGAGCTTATGCTCTGAGACTCCATCTTCCCTTCCCTTACAAGTAGGGTCAAGCATAGGAAAAATTGTTTTGGGAGCTAACTAGGGGTATGCAAAATGAAGTAAAATTGCTGATTCCACCAAGGAGATGCAGGAGTGAGGAAGATTTTTGTCAACAAGTTCTAGAGCTACTTGGAGATGTCTTGATGCTTCTATGCCAATGTTGCACTACTCACGCTGTTGAATACATTAGTGTAGCGTAAGTAGCTGCAAATTTTATCCTTTATGTCGGGAAGCCTTTGGATTTGCTGAACTCACATTTGAAACACTTTTTTAGCTTTTGCATTGTTGCTACATTGTGCTATGCTATGTAGCATAGCATAGTGTAGTAGCTAGCATATCATGCTTCCTTGTTTAATTTTCCATTTTCTAGTAAGAAACTTTGCTCAAGGCCTGATAATTAAGTGGGGTAGGGAGTTTTGGAGGCCGAAGTCTTATCAAAGTGCAGTTTTCTTATTGGAATCACTCAGCAAGATGGGTCTTTCTACTCTACCTTTGCTATGTTGTGCTATGCTACATAATGTAGCATAATATAGCACCTTGCATTGACTAAATCCTAACTTCTTTGCAATCAGTTTGTCAATTCACACTTGGATTCTTGAGTAGTCTTCTTTCGATGTTTGCTACGCTGCACAGCATAGCGTAGTATAGCAAACTTCTTCACTAGAAAACTTTCGTAACTGTTTTGCTCATCCCAAACAATTTTGGCAGCTCCTAGCATAGTTTCTGAGTAGACTGTCAGTCGGGTCAATTGTCTAGTTAGGTAGGCCAGAGAGTCCATCGGGTCTGTCAGCTCTGGAGATAGAAAACTTCCTGGACTAGATAGTCCAACCTTAGTGCCTACATTTTCCTACCGAACTATCATGACATTACACTTGTGGAAGTATTTGCCTAAATTCAAAGACCTTGCTAATGCATGAGGGTCCTAAAATTTTATGGTGTTTCACTAGCCCCTCTTTGTCGACGTCTGGAGGATCCACTCAATAGATGTCGACAAAGAATACGAAAGACCATGAACGATAAGTCACCAACATTGCTCTCTGGTGGATGCTCAGATGTTGCTTTGCTATGCTTGGGAGTAACAAGATAGTTGTGCAGGGGAAAGGAGAAAGGGTGGACTTGAGGGGATAGGTTCAGGCAAGGAAAGATGAAATGTAGCATGGTTCCTCGTCGGAGTTCTTGTGAGGGAATTAGCTTGCGTAAAAATCTTTCTTTTGTTGGCTTCTGACCTCTCATCTAAATGCTTGGAGAGGGTCACTATGAAATAGCTAGTGAGCCATTTTCCTTGGGCACATTATCCTTTTTTTAGGTCTTTTTATTTTTTTTGAGCTCTATTACGATTTGCTTTTTTCTTTTGTTGTTTAGCGATGTTCATTTGCAAACAACCTTGTTATTGCAGGACAGGTGTTTCCTCCCTGGGATGAGTTATGTTACATCCATGTGGGGTTTTAACCTACCTACAGATGCTTCCCATGCGGCAAGTTGCATTACGTGCATCATGGATTTTGCGGTTGAGCATATGGGAGGGCTTTACACGTGTTAAGAAAGCTTTTAAAAGAGATGTGAAAACGGAAACTGTGGGTGTGAGAAATGATATGACAAAGGTTAAGAGGAAGGGTAGGATGTGCACTCCCAAGTAGCTAAGCTAGTTAGAGTGGTCACCTTGGAATGATGTGGTGTCCTATCCTCCTAGTGAAATGCATCTCTAAGCGATGCCATCTTAGCTCATATCCTGCAAGCGCAACAGAAAGTAGACCAAAGAAATGTAACCATGAAATACAGTTAGGCAATGGTCTTACTTGCTTTAGACATCGCTGAAGTAACATGTGCTATTGCTGAGGCATGTGAGGTCTAAAGCAGGAAGGCCAGCAGTTGCTTTGGTAGTGGCAGGCTAAAGGGGCTAGCATTGAGGGGGCTAGGAATTACGACGATGCAAGTGCTTAGGAGTCCCTACGTAAGGCAAACATCATGCAGTTCAACTATAAGGTAAGAGGCCTAATAGTTGAATGTCTTTTGAGCTTAGATGATGGAGGGGGCTGGAGGGTAGCAACTTTATGGCTGGGCCACAATAGTGCTAGGGCTCTAGCAGCAGGTGCTAACAATGGAAGCTTCTACCAGGGTGATGGGATGTGATAGCGGTAGCTCTGAAAGATTAGCAAGATGTTAGATGAAATCTCCAAAGGATCAGCAAGATGCCAGGGGTAGTGGCATCACATTCATTCTAGAGGGTGCTTTCTTGTCATTGTGAACTATGTTCTAGAATTGCAACGCGCCACCCTAAATGGGCATTGTTTACGCTCGATTATTTGAATGGTCATGGATGCAAGTTGGGAACGTTGTGCTGCGAACCTAGTTTAAGGTCTTGGTAGACCATCTGATGCATTGGTTTAAGATCCTAGTAGACCATTGTGCTAGTTTAAGATCCTAGTAGACCATTGTGCTAGTTTAAGATCCTAGCAAACTGCTGTGCTAGTTGACCATCGTAGCGGATGGTGGATGGGCTAGTTTAAGGTTGTAGCGGACCGTCTATGCCAGTTTAACATCATAGCAGACATTATATGCCATGTTTATAGTCATGGTGGACTATATGTGCTAGTTTATAGTCATAGCAGACTGTCTATGCTAGTTTATAGTCATAGCAGACTATTTGTGCCAGTTTATAGTCATAGCGGACTATCGATTCTTACCTTGCTTCTACATTAGATGTAGTACGGCTTCAAGTACAACTGGTTCATAGGATTTGCAAACTCTCTACCATTCATGCCTACCAGTTTGAAGGCTCCATTCTTATAGGCTTTTGTGAGTATGAATGAACCTTCCCAGTTTTCCAAAAACTTGTCTACATGTTCACGGAAAGCTTTGAGAACTAGGTCGCCCTTTTTGATCAGCTATTGATGTAGGTTTACATGATGCTTTTGCCGTTGCTTTTCTTGATACCATTTGATGTGACCCAATGTTTGTGCATGCTCTTCCTCTAAGGAGTCAAGGTTGATGATCCTTGACTCATTATTCTAGGCTTTGTTCATGATGCTCGAAAGGATCATCCACAATGACGGTACTTGCAATTCAAGAGGGAACATTATTTTAGATTCGTAAACTAGGCTATAGGGAGTCTTACCTGTAGCTGTCCTACACATCGTATGGTAGGCCCACAGCACATACAGGATTTTCTCGTGCCATCACCTCTTACTGTTATTAAGCATTCTTTTAAGCAAGTTGATGATGACCTTGTTCGTTGCTTCTGCCTGACCATTAGCTTACGGGTAATATGGCGATGAAAAATATTACTTAATGCCAAGGTTGCTACAAAAGGTTTTGGTTTCTACACTACTAAACTGTGGTCCATTTTCCATTACAATAGTCATGGGAAGACTGAACCTTGTTACAGTGTTATCTAAAATGAAGTGGCAAACCTATTGGGATGTAGTTTTCCTAAGGGGGATAGCCTCTGCCCACTTCGTAAAGTACTCAGTGGTAGTAATGATGAAGCTATGTTCTATGGAAGACTTACGTGTTATGGGTCCTATGATATCTAGTCCCCCATAGTTGGAATGGCCACGTGATCTATGTAGGATGCAACTCAATAGGTGACACATGTATAAGATTTGCGTGATGTTGGCATGTATCACACACCTTGACTTTACCGAAGCAATCTCATTCCATGCAAGGCTAGTAATATCCTAGGTGTCTAATTTTAGTTGTTGTAGCCCTAGGAGCTATGTGTCCTCCACATAGCCCTTCATGGACTTCACTAACATTTTTTTGTGCCTCCTCCCCACTAACGCAAGTTAATAGTATTCCATCAAAGGAGAAGTTACCTAAGGTATTATCTTCTACAAGGACATACCGTTGTGCTCACTTTCAGATTGCATCTCTTTGGGCAGATGTCAAGCCGTGTGGGGGTTCACCATGCTACAGGTAGGCTTTCATGTTAGCGTACCACTCTTGGGCGTTGGTAGCACTTATAGAGGCCACGTGTACTGCTTGGGTGATAGGGTCTATGCATTTTGTTATCGTGTAACACAGGCCATGTGTACTGCTTACAGAGGCCACGTGTACTGCTTGGGTGATAGTTGCAAATAGGTGTGGTGGAACATTTAACGCTACCATGGCTAAGGCATCGACTATGGTGTTCTCGCTACATGGCACATGTTGGATGTCTGTCGTGATTAACTGTTTCAATAATTTTTTGGCCAAATCACAATAAGCTTGTAAGTGTGAAGCTTTATAGGTGTAGACTTTAGTGATTTGGTTGACAACAAGTTGAGAGTCACCTTAGACTACCAAATGTCATATATTTAATTACTGGGCTACTAAGAGGCCCCTAAGGACTCCTTTGTACTTAGCTACATTGTTTATACAAAGGAACGTGAAGCGGTAAGTAAAAGGCTACATGTACCTCGAGGGAAATGTAATGAAGATGACAACACTACCACCTCGCATGGTTGATGCATCGTCGAAATGCAATGGCACAAGGTTGATACTGCTAACATGTTCATCAGGGAATTCCGATTCTATGGTTTCTTGATCATCAACGGGTGAGGTTGCAAGTTGTGTAGCTATCGCTTGTCCTTTTGTTGATGATTAGGCTACATAGTGTAAATCGAATTCCGTCGTTATTGCTTTCCATCGGGCTATCCTGCTACTTTCATATAACTTCATGATAGCCTAAAGTACCTTGCTTTTCATATAATGTTTACTTGGCTATGGAATAGGTAGTGTCCACTTTTTTAGCATGAATACTAGGGAGAGACAATTCCTTTTCACTTCATTGTATTTGGCTTTGTATGATATTAATGAATGGCTCAAGTAATAGACTGGGATTTCAAAGCCATCTTCTCTTTTTTGGCATAATAGTGCTGCAATGGATGTGTTTGAGGTATCAAGATAGATGTAGAAAGGCTTATCCATTTGTGGTGGGTAAATAGTTGGGAGGTGTAGAAGCTCTTTCTTTAAGTCATCGAAGGCTTATTGACATTGTGTTGTGCACTCAAAGTTAAACCCCTTCTTTAGTAAGTGTTGCATGGGGTGTAACTTGTTAATAAACCTTGCTATAAACCTTTTGATGAACTGTATTCTACCTTGCAACCCATGCAATTCTTTAAGGTTAGTAGGGGGTGCTAGGTTAATGATGGCCTTAACTTTGTTAGGGTCCACTCGTATTCCAGCCTATGATACTACAAACCCTAGCATACATCTGGTTTTTATGTCAAAACAACATTTCTTTGGATTAAGATGCAAGTCATGCCTATGAAAACACTTTAGGACTACATCTAGATCACTGGGATGATCAATAGCTATCTTAGACTTGATAGCTATGTCATCCACGTAACCGATTAGTCTCTCTCGGAGGTAGTCACTAAATATATAGGTCATGGCTTTTTGATAGGTTACTCTAGCATTCTTTAGACCAAAAGGAATCATAGTATAAGAAAAGGTACCCCAAGGGGTCATGAAAGTAGTCATCAACTAATGCCCTTGATTTATGCGAATTTGATTGTAACCCGAGAACCCATCCATGAGGGATAGTAAAGCATGTCGAGCCGTAGTGTTGATAAGTTGATCGATATTGGTAGTGGGAAGTCATCTTTAATCATTGCTTTTTTTAGATCCTAGAAGTCTATAAAAATTCATATTCCTCCCATTTTCTTAGAGACCACAACGATTTTTGATATCCACTTCGAGTAATCGACCGTGTGAATGAAGCCTGCTTGGTATAGCTTAGTGATTTCATCACGTATGGCTAGTGCGATTTTTGGTTTAACTTTTCAAGCTTTTTTTTAACTGGTTTGACACATGGGTCCAATACAATGTTATGTTGTATTAGCCATGGTTCTAAGCCCAGCATGTCATTGTAGGACCATGCAAATACTTTGATGTTGTCTTGAAGGACTCTAGATACATCTTTTTGCATTTGTTGATCTAAGAGGGAACCTAGTTTTAGTGTCTTTATTTCCCTCCTAGTTGTCATTACCGATGCTTCGATGAGAGAGTCCTCAATCAGATCCCTGGCCTCTAAGTCTAAGGCTTAGACCAAATGTTCAAGCCAATTTAGGGACATTTCTAGGGACGCTACAGTTCGGATATCTTGCAAGCTTGCCATGAGGACCTGTCAAGGTTAAAAGTTAGTGTAGATCACGCTGCATGGCCATCTTGTTCAACCTGCCATGATAAGAGAAGCCCAGTCAAGTGATACCTATTTGTAGCTATAGCACATAATAATAAATATTTGCAAAGAAATAATGAAATATGCAATGATCATCAAATATTTGGCCAAGTTCACAAGTTACCAGTTTAAGGTCTTGGAAGATTGTGAGCGGGTTTGAACATGCAAGAGATATTAACTCTATTAGTTTAAGGTCTTTGTGGACCATTAACAGGTTTTGAAGAGTGTCACTAGTTTAAGGTCTTTGTGGAGCATGACATGCAGGCTTTGTATAGGTAGGTTGCTAATTTAAGGTGAAGCAAAATTTTTGATTGGGCCAACCTATTTGCAAGCAAGAATTCTACGCTATCGCAAGTTTATGACATAAAGGTATTATGCTATATGGGGCATCCCACATTACTCGGGGTGAAAAAATGGCAAATTATTTTCATCGAATCAACTATAAATAAGGGTTTACCTTTGGTAAACTTCTTGTTTTTGTTGTTAGAGCACAAAGCCCACATCTAGAGCATAGCACAGTCATGCTGAGAGAAAGAAAAATAGTGTAGCATAGCAATCCATAGCATGAAGCGATGAAACCTAAAGGTGAACGTAAGCACCAAGGGCTCACTAAGGTGGACGATGTCAAGGAAAATTTAGGGTGCTTGATCTAGGCGTGTGTTGAAGTGTGGGAAGAGACTTCGTCTGCTTGGTAACTTATTACATTGCCTTTTTTGTTCAGACTTATGCAATCATTATTGTTGAAATCCATGTCTTTTTCCACTCATTTTGTTCACCGTTTTGGCCGCTACACTGCCACTATTGTTGGTTGGCCATAGCAGCTATATGGACGTTACACTATAGTTGCATGTGGTATCAGCTAGGCCACCATTGTTTCAACTACCTTATCATGGGGGTTTGGGCAAGTCTAGAAAGCTTAGCACATGGTTAGCATAGCATGCCACCCTCAGGAGGGTTTGGCCATATGCTAGATTTGACAAATGAGACATGAGTTTAATGTACTATAGCGCAAATTATTTTGTACAGCTGAATTATGGTTGGGATGGATGTAACACAGTGAACTCTTACTCGTCTGCACTTTGTAATGTTTTTATCATGGTAT
This sequence comes from Gnetum montanum, assembly GCA_015680685.1. Lineage (NCBI taxonomy): Eukaryota > Viridiplantae > Streptophyta > Gnetopsida > Gnetales > Gnetaceae > Gnetum > Gnetum montanum. The sequence continues at coordinate 259,198 of MNCI01007684.1, read as the reverse complement.
GCCAGTATGTCGTAAGGTCTTTAGGTTTGTTGTGTTGTTACGCTATTGAATCTACAATAGCGCAACATTGCTGAATTTGTTTTTTTTTTGTGTTAAGTTTGCCATGTTGCCATGCTTGTCATAGTAATGTGTCGATCACATCGTTGTATTGTTGAACATTTTCCTATTCCTATTCATTTTCTACATTACGTTTCATCTAAGTATTATTGCATTGTGTGAAGTTTGATGACCATGCTACATTATGAGGCTTGTTTTGTTATTGTTTGTTTATGTTTGTTTTTTTTTTAATTTTTTGCGACTATGAAATCATGCTACACTACATGCAATGAAAATGCCATGTTACGCTATACGTAATCAGAGGGTTATGCTACGCTACGTGTAAACTTCGCTTATACATAGTGTTAACATCTGATGCTTCATTATGTAGGGTTATGTTAAAGCCCATCTTGATTATCCTGGAGATTGTGGGAGTCTTGTGCTGCCTTAGGGAACCAGTGGCTAATGTTCCTTCTACCCACACACTTGTGGAGTGGTAAGTGGTTTGGTTCTAGGAGGGCGCAAGGGACTTCCTATAGTTCCTCCTCAGCTATTTTAGTGTGATCATTTGGTCATACTTATCGGTGGAGAAAATAGCTGCAATCATAGAAACCCTATTTCCCACGACAAACCGGTTAATTCTAAAATTTTTGACTGATGGGTCAATCAGGGGAAAGTAGGAAGAAGGTTCTAACCAACATCCAAAATGCCTGAGATGCTTAAGTTGGATCTGGGAAATTCCTAAGTATAAGTTCTATCACTTATACAACATGTTGTTTATTGCCTGTCACATGGACATCTACTTTCAGAACCCACCTAGAACCATTTACTATGCCAGTGGATGATTTCTATGAAGGTATTTCATTGTGTAATCCATGCTATGCCAGGCATAGGTATTAACAGTGTATATGTGCATTTTTTATGTGTTGCCAAGTTTTTTATTGACAAGAGTAGTCTCCATGGTGACATAGATGCCTTGGCATTGGCACAGATGGCCCTGTGGGAGTTTTCTTCCACTAGGAATGTGCATCTCGGAATAATAGGAAAATTTGGGGGTGAGTCCAGAACTTATCCTACCTGGTATTCCAAATTTTATGGAATGTGTAAAGAAGCTGGTTGGTTGGATAGGGACTGGGTATCCCTCAGGCCACTCACCGTCGAAGATGTGTTGGTGGATCTCCCATCATTTCCCACGTTGTTTAATCTTGGTACGCTAAAGTATGAATTCACTGTTACATGTTTAAATGATGTTTACCTTTTGGTAACCCTCTTTTTTTTGTGAACCATTTTAGTAGCAAAGAAATCCCAAGAGGTGACTGTGATCACCTCTGGGCACAATGAAACCAACCTCTTTTTTAAGTACGGGGAGGTGGAAGAGACCCAATGTTGGCTCTGCAATGGGGCTCGCTTGTCCATAACCTTCAAGAGGCTGAGCTTATGGACTTATTTCTAGCTATTAACCCAAACATATTGCCTGCTAATATGCTTTCCCTAGCTGACTCCTTCTCCAAAAAGGCAGGTTGCTTCCACACACATGTTCACAGTATGCATGTGGTGTTTGATGTTAACGATCAATTGTTTGCTAATCTTTTCGGTGTCTCCTCTGATAGTCTCCTCGTGGGAGAAAAATCCAACAAAGATGCATACAATTAGGGAGAAATTGAGGAGTGGCCAGGGATGGAAAAGGACCAAAAGGGGATCTATATTGAGAAATTCAGGCTATGGGTGGCCAAAACAGTTTACCCTATCTTCCGTGTCCATGCCTTCTTCAAGTTGCTATCCTAAGGAAAAATCATTGGGATTGAGCAGGCTCAGATAATGAGGGATATCATGGAAAAGGAGATCCATTACAATTGGGCCAAGCATTTTTGCAGAGGCATGGTTGAAATGGTCAAGCTTCGCAAGAAGCTTGAATCACATTTCAACGTGCATCATGCATTCTTCATAGCCTACCTACAATGTTTTGTGGAATTCTTGGTAGTTAGTGAGCATGGGGTTTGGGTACTACAAGATCGTAGTCAGATTTTAACATGGGGGAGGCACCTTCCATTACCATTGGCAATGTGATAAGGGGGGAATGCCTCATTGTAGAGACGATGATGACCAAGTTGCAACGTAGGAGGTCCCGCCCTACCGACGAGACCCCCCATACTAACGAAGAGAGGGGGAAGAAGCTGCCACTCAAACTTCACAAAGCGAAGCTTCCAATTGGTAAGTGTTTTTTTTTGTTTATTTGCTAATGTTCTCTATGCTATGTTATGCTAGGTAGCATTTCATAGTGTAGCATGTGCTTCGAGTTAGTGCAATTCGCTTACGGTGACTATACTTTATTAGCCGAGGAAGAAGAGGAAGAAGGAGAAGAAGAGGTGGTGGCCCCTACAATAGGAACCACTAGTGAAAATGAGGAGGCTACAACTATAGAGGAGAGCGCCCCAACTAATGAAGAAGGGGCCCTTGCTATAGAAGAAAGGGCCTTGGGGGTGAGGAAGAGGCCCTTGCCAATGAAGAGGAGGTCCTCGTCGATGAAGATGAAGCCCCCGCTGACGAGGAAGAGGCTCTTGCTGATGACCCTTTTATGGAGAGTATCTTAGTACCAGAGGGGCACATGAGCATTGAGAATGCTGCTACGTTATTGGATCAACTAGAAGGAGAGGGGCTCCATTTGGATGCTAGTGAGTTTGACTGCATATTTGATAGTGTGTCGATGGGCGACCCCCCCGTTGTCACCCCTGAGGGTTTGACGGTTAGGAGCTTTACACTATCATTTACGCTATTCATCAGCCCTAATATGGTTCTCTCCACTTTAGCTAACATGTTTTACCATGTAGTTGATACCACCATTAACACCTTTGGCCTGTCCTCGATCCACCTGCAACCATGGACTGAGACCCCTGATAAATTTACTCTCATGGAGGGGGTGGTCGACGACATGATTTCTCGTTTAAAGCAGGTCGACTCAGAAGTGGATAAGTTAAAGTGCTACACTAGAATCTTTAAAATGTTATTGCTTCACTATGCCACTATGAATACTTCCTTTGTATGAGGTCGATGTCATGCTTGAATTTTCATTGGAGGTAACCAAAGTACCTTGTCGCGTATATGACGAAGCCAGCCAATGTGCATTGTAATTAGCACACTCCTTGTGGGAATGTAGGCATATGAACAAAGACCTCTGGAAATGGGTACAGAGGCTTGAGAAGGAGAAGGCCAACTTGACCTCCAAGGTGGGAGATCTCCATTCCAGGAATGAATTCCTGTTGGCCCGAGACACCAATGATGGCAATTGATGCACGACCATCATTGACTATGCAAGGTATTAGATGGTCATGCGATGAAACAATGAAGACACTCATGAAATAATAGAGTAGTACATGCAAATGGACCTATTAGCCTAGAAGAACCAAGACTAGAAAGACTACAGTGCCAAAGTTTACGAGTGGAGGCAGGCATAGAAAAACCACAAACACATGTATAAGCTAGAATGTGCCACCTACCGTAACCAATATTGGGATGCGTCTATCAAGTTACATACTTATGACGTATTCCTTGACATTATTGCAACTTCTGGGGCTTACAACAAGTTTTTATAGTAAGTGAATCTCCCGAAAGGGAAATAACCTTTCCCATGGGTGAGACTACTACTGCCGCCTTTTCTCTGGGACCACTGAGATGGACATCCATAGAAAAGGAGAAAGTTGTAGCAAGTGCTAACCTAGGAGATAGGAATTGGGCTGATATTATGGAAGAGGAGATCTTGCAATGCTTGGTGGCAAGCATGAATTCGATACCCCCCAAAACAAATGCGAGGCCATCACAGGTCAGTCACCTTTTGGTGTTGTAATAATTTGTTTTATTTGAGTATTTATTGTAGATTTAACTAACCATTTCATTTTCTTATGGTACAGAATCTGGATGAAAACACCAAACCTAATGAGGTAGGGGATGATGGAGCGGGTGAAGGGTCATAGCCTAGCAGCCAAACATTTTATTTGAATTCAAAGAATGTTACAAACATTATTGATTTGTGAAAAAAAATGAAATATGAAGAAATTTATTTTGCTTATGTGTTATGTGTTGTATTTATTTTTATTTTATTTTATTCTTTTTTTTGCACTAAATTTTTTAGGAGCGTTTCATTTTAGTTTTAGGCCATTTCGGGCCGTAATGATAGTTTAAGGCCATTTCAAGCTATTGCTAGTTTTAAGCCATTTCGGGCCATTGGTAGTTTTGAGCCATTTCAGGTTGCTGGATGATGGTAAAGAAAAATTTTGCCAGTTTTAGGCCTTAATAGTCTGTGGTGTGATTTAAACAGTGGATGTGATGTGAATAGTTTAAAGAATAAGTTAGAAACTTAGCATAGAGAATGTGAAGAAAAGAAGGAATAATTATATAATGAGTGTTAATTGGGTAAGGAGTAGTGGAGTTGTTATGCTACACAAGTAACAATCATCCTCGCAATTGCTTTCTAACCCATCGTGGGCTTGGCAATGCATAAGGCCAAGAGGCTTTGTTGCGGTATTTTTCTATGTCGTTATCTACTGCTTGAAAAGGTAATTCAGCCCACACAATTTTTTTTCTAAGCCAGTGTCTTGGGCTAACTCTTTTGTCAAGCAATTAGCTTTGGTGGAGATAGGTGCTTCATTCATAGAAGTTATGACCTCTGAACCTTGCTCCATATTGACGTTTTTTATCACCTGGGTTGCCACTTCATCATTGTGTATCACCACCTCCCTATTCGCGCAAGGTAGGTGGATTTCCTGATGTATGGGTAAAGAGATGGCCCTGAGTTGGGCTAACTATGACCTCCCTAAGATCAGGTTCAACCCAAGCATCTCTTCTACCACGATGAATGTTGCACTTATGTGGAATTGGTCCCTTGCCACAAAGTTAATGTGGACAGTGCCTTTCATCACTACCCGTGCTCCATTGAATGAATTCAGACATGACGTTGTGATGGGTTTGATTTGGTCCACCAAACCCAGTTTGTCCACTATGGGGAATAGGATGACATTTGTAGCAGCCCTTTCATCAATGTGTAATCTTTGAATCTTATGTTGACCGATTGAATTGTGATGAACAAGGGTGCTGTCATCGTGTAACCCTTTTTAGGGTCATCCTTAATGGACTTGTCATGGAATGTCAACTGAGATGGCTGTGGTTCTTCAGGCGTAGAAGGAAGCATGACCACATGGATTGCTTTCTCCTTTGCTGACATGTTTTTGTCAACTAGTATGGATGTTAACATATGAATCAAAGCCTTGCAGTGTGTGGTGGAAGTCATTACCAGGTTGTACAGGCTCAAGGTTGTGTTCTTTTGTTTTCAGAGCCTTTTTGACTTGAGTAAGAGCATTTAGGAGGTCCTATCCATCTTCTTATTGTTTGCTGCCCTTCTCTTCCTCCATTTGTCCTAGAAGATGAATTTCTCGAGGAGGAGCAGTTTCAGGTTTGGGGCTAGACCCTTTTGGGTGGGGTGGCGATGATCGTGCATGTGTAGTGGCGTTAACTTTTGGTGATGGGGGGGGGGGGGGGGGGGTGTAGACATAGAGGATGAAGGGGTAGGCTTGAAAGGAACTATGGAGGTACATTCATTGATCATTTCATCTATCAACTGCTCTTCCCATTTCATTGAATGGGAAGGCTATGATACCATTTTAGTTTGGTTTTGTGGGATGAGGGCAGTTGAGTGTTCTAGCCCCCTAATGACGAAAGGTTTTGGCATTAGTGCAGGTGGTGGTGCAGTTTTGAATACGAAGGGTGTAGGGGTGGATGTCTGAGGAGGAACCTTAAGAATGAATGATGGTTGTGGTGTCTTCTTCACCATTGTTAGTATTGCTACGCTACATTGAGGTACAAGAACCACAAACAGCTACTATGGCGGTTCTGAATTACCGTCTACACCAATCATGTTGATAATGTACCCTGCATCATTAGCATTGAAGGGATCCTTGTAAAAATGCATGGATTGATTTTTAGGGTGGAAAGGGTTGCTTTCATCCAGCTCCAACTTCCCCTAATCAATCATCCATTGGATGTCATCTTTTAAGGCTAGAAAGTAATCCATGTTATGACCACAAAGTTGATGGTAGTCATAGAACTGCTGTAGCCTAAAGTTCTTAGGAACTAGAGGCTCATTGGGCATAGCCAAGGCAAGGTTCCTAAGGAGTTTGCAATACCCCTTATGCTATTTGGTCAGATCCTCTAACATATGCTTATGTTGGATGTACCTAGCCCCTAATAATTACTTTAGAAGTTCTGAAGGCTTTACAGGTAGAGGGGTGTACTTGGAGCGATCTTTACGCTCGAAGTTGGGTTTAGCTGGGGTGGGTACCTTTGGTGCCGACATGGAGGGTTGAGCAGCATTACCTGGCCTAGGCATTAGGTTAGTTGGTGTTGTGGATGCTTTCTTGTTATTGTTGCTATTGGGCTTGGCCTTGTTAGCCACGGCGACCACCATGGCTGTTGCAGCCTTGCCATTTTCTTTGTCTTTTTTGGTATATGCATTTTTATATGCAAAATAGGCCAAATCCTTACTAGCTTTGGCTACATCTTGGATGCTCTTTGTCTAGGTGAAAGCTTGACTGAGAGAGCATGAGGCTAAGTAGTATAGCTTGGATTTGATGAAATCATTTACTGCCACTTTGAAGTTGGCTAGCAAATGGGCCTTCGTAATAGGCTCATGGATCTCATTTAAGGTAGGGCTCCACCACTGTATAAATGTTTGCACCAACTCTAGTAGATCTTGCTTAACTCCCATCAATTGATCCATCATGACTTTAGGCTTCAAGTTATACTTGAAGCAAGTCATGAACTAGGTCAACAGCTTCTCCAGTGTTGAGATGGAGGTGCGTGGGAGTGCACAATACCAGTCTAAAGCTTTTCCTATCAGGGACATAGCAAAGACGTGAATAATGACGTGTGGCCACTACTATAGCAACAAATATTTAGATCTAAATGTGACTAGATGTGCATTAGGGTCACCCTCCCTATTGTATTTTGTGAATTAGAGGAGTGGCATCCTAGGAGGTAACGTGAGTGTAGGAACCATGGAGTTGATGGGGTCGTCATGGTAGAAATCCATGACCTGCACCATGTCAGAACTAGTGGCTTTGAGGCATTTAACTTCTTCAGTGAGGATCTAGATAAGTTGAAATGCTTAATCCAAACCTGGAGACAATGAAGATGGTTGTGGGGTTGTAGGGGTAACCATCGTTGGTGGCATAGTAAGGGCAGTTGCCTAGCTCATAGGGGGTGCCATTGGGGCTACCCTTGCGAAGGGTGTCACCTGTGAGGTTCACCACCCTGTGGATGATGCTGGTGGAGCAGTAAATGCTAGTGGTGCTATAGGGTTAGCTATTTGCACAACTTATGGAATGGACAACAATCCCACACTTGGTTGTGGCACCTGCGGGACTTGGTATGCTTGGTGGTAAGGGTGATGCGACATCTAGTGGGACTGTGAAGCAGGGAGCAAAGTGGCTGGGGTCCACCATGTATTTGGGATTAGACCTACCATTGATGATGGAACAAATGTAGATGATGAAATGGGAGTAGAGGCTTCGGGCAACTGTTAAGTAGACACGGTGTGTACATAGGGCAACCTAGGTGTGATCGGCGCTTGGTATGAGGACAGGACAAAATGAGGAGGGAGAGTGGTTGGGTATGAAACTGAGGGAGACACATGCTGATACGCTGAGGGTGCAAGATGATTGCCCATGGCTGATGAAAATGTAGATTGAGGCGGATTCATGGTGATCACAAAGGGAGCCTTTGCAAAAAGTAGGTTTGACCTAAAAACCATGATGGGAGGGATAGTTGCAGGGTAAGTCTGGCCAACCCCCTCAGACTGGAAGTCTAGATCTTCCTATCCATCCTAAAATGCTTCATCATAATGGGATGTCGTGTCCTACTTCCTAGGCATATTGACTTGTAGTAGTTGATCTAAGATCCACTGATACATCTCTGCAGGGGGATGGCAACATCAAGGGTAGCGACAAAATCCCTCCCATTCCAATGAAGGAACTCAAAATTACATTTGTGCTCGAGTTCTTGGCAATCCAGGGGTAGATCTACCTAGATCTTTACGTAGATAAAGTTGTAATGCTTTGCGTCTTGTGCTAAGAAATCGGGTGACAAATGTTGAATGATAAGCAACTGGCGTGGCACCAACACCGGGCTAGGTGGCTACTCAGCACCCAGGGTGCTTTGAGTTAAGAAAGGAGACTCAAGGCTTAAGGGGAAAATAGCGATTGTTATTAGAATCATCTTGCGTGATAAAAGGGGAGATCGCAAACTAGAAACATGGGAATCGATAGGAGATGGGAGGCTTTCATCCTGCTAGGTTCCAAAGGAACCGTCGTCACGACCAATCTGCACCACATGATGCGTAAAAAACTACAACAGGATATCAAGTTTATGCTAGTGCATGATAGGGTATAGAGAGCATGAAAGACTACCTGTAGAACATAGAAAAGGCACTAAAAGGCTCTCCTTCTAGGGCCAAAAACTATTGCGATTAAAAACATTGTTTGCTGGAACACCAAGGGGTTTCCGAGCTAATAGTTTAACCCCAGATCCATGTGAGGGTTGTGCTAGAGAGAAATAGAAGTGGGGCACCCTTAATGGTCTAGTCAATCAGATAGGGACTTAATCAGTGTATCTTAAACTTACATGAATGTTTGTTTCAGAAGCAATACACGAGGAGTAGATTGATGATCAAAAAATGCAAAATAGTGACAATGGTGCAAAATAATGATTATAGTAAGGAAATAACAAGTTAAGTTTGGGTGAGAAAGTGCACCAGCCAAAAGGTTGTAGATTTGATCCTTTGCCTTGCTAAAAAGTGTACAATAGGTTAGGAAACACTTGAGAGACACCACTTACACTAAACAATATAGTCGTAGGTCTTTTGCTTGCTACTCTGTTTGCTAAGATGCCAAAATTCTTGAATCACAAAGGGATGTTTGGAGCCAACCAAAGAACTTAAAAGTAACTAAAATGCTTAAGAAAAATGCCAACTCTGCCCTCTGAAAGCCAACTTAAAATCCAACTATGCTAATAAGCGAACCGAAAAGCCAAACAACCAATGCAAGAAAGCCAATCAAGAAGCTAACCAGCCAACGTGAAAAGCCAACAAGCCAACTGCTCTTGCCAAATAAAAATAACGCTAATGCTTTGAGAGTTGTTTGCTGGGGTATTTATAGGGCTAGGAGCAAGAGAGAAATGTGGTCTAGATACCATGTGTCCTGGACCCCACAAGATGCTAACATGCCCGTACCATGTAGGTATGTGAAGCTAGATGTGAACTTGGTTACACTGTGACCATACTGCTAGAATTGCATGTGCCGAGATCTAGTGTGCTAATAACGTAAGCAAAATGGAGCTTATAGTCTAGGACTATGTCTTCCATACCCTTACGAGCAAGGTCAAGCATAGGAAAAATTGTTTTGAAAGCTGACCAGGGGTATGCAAAATGAAGTAAACATGCTGATTCTGCCAAGGAGATGCTAGAGTGAGGAAGATTGCTATCAACAAGTTCTAGAGCTACCTGGAGATGTCTCGATGCTTCTGTGCCAACGTTACACTACTCATGCTATTGAATACATTAGTGTAGCATAAGTAGCTACCTGCTACACTATGCTACGCTACATAGCCATAGCATAGCATAGCCACTGGTCTTGACTGAAATTTGCATTAGAGCTGAAAAGCATTTGTCTAAGGCTTAGTCATGCTAACAACTGCAATGTTTGTCCTTTATGTTAGGAAGACTTTGGACTTGCTGAAATTATGTTTGAAATACTTCTATAGCTTTTGCATTGTTGCTATGTTATGCTACGCTATGTAGCGTAGCACAATGTAGCAGCTAGTGTATCATGCGTCCTTGTTTAATTCACCATTTTCTAGCAAGAAACTTTGCTCAAGGACTGATGAATAAGTGGGGTAGGGAGTTTTGGAGGTTGAAGTCTTGTCAAAGTATCATTTTCTTGTTGGAATCACTCGGCAAGATGGGCCTTTCTACTCTGCCTTTGCTACGCTACATAGTGTAGCACCTTATGTTGACTGAATCCTAACTTGTCTTTGCAATCACTTTGTCAATTCGCACTTGGAAGATTGAGTGGTCTTCTTTTGTGGTTTGCTACACTGCATAGCGTAGCCTAGTGTAGCAGACTTCTTCACTAGAAAACTTGTCAAACTGTTTTGCTCATCCCAAACACTTTCAGCAACTCCTAGCATAGTTTCTTAGTAGACTGTCAGCTGGGTCAATTGTCCAGTTAGGCAGGCTGGAAAGTCCATTAGGCCTATCAACTCTGGAGATAGAAAAATTGCCAAACTAGATAGTCCAACCTCAGTGCCTACATTTTCCTACCAAACTATCATGATGCTACACTTGTGGAAGTCTTTGCCTAAATTCCAAGACCCTACTGAAGCATGAGGGTCCTGAAATTTTATGGTGTTTTACCTAGTGGGATATAACAAAAATTGGAGTCATAATTTGCTAACATCCAAAAGGTATTATAAGTGTAATCATGAAGGGAAAGTTAAAATTTTTTAATGAAAATTAATCACATTAACACTAGAAAATCTTAAAGCATCCTCTTAATGAACCATACTAACCATTATGAGTCATAAACAAGAATGAAATGGACAACTATGAAGGGTTATAAGAAAATTAACATGGGGTTTTCTTTTGAAAATATTTTAGCTCTATAGTCATAGTAAACTAAGAATTTGATCTAACTAAGGGTATGAGAAAGGAAAGAAGTTATTAAAATTAAAGAACAAATTCTAATAATTCATAAATCCTTAATGATTATAAATGGTCTTAAAGAGAGAAGTAATAGGAGGACCCTCACAACTAGTCCAAAATGCCTCATATGCTAAGATGCTCAAGCCAACATTAGCAAAGAAATATCAGGTGAAGGAAAAATTAGAAGTTGGAAAAACCACAAAAACCACTAAACAACAACAACAAGTGAGACCTAGTGGTTAGTAGTAGAAATAGGGATAATAATAGCAATAAAAAGAATAGTAGCAACAAAAAGTTCCACCACTGCCACCATAGGTCTATAAACCATCAATGATTTATCTACAAAAAATTGCAAAGACTATTAATTGGGGAACATTGGAGGAGGCCAACCTCTATAAAGCAATTGATAGTGACATACAACCCATAATTTCCATAGATCTTATAAGTGAAGAAATATCTTTGTAGTTAGGAGGAGAGGCCAATGGTTATAATAGATCTCTAGGAACACTGCATTATTCCAAGTGATGCTTGAAATAGGAGAAGGAGCCACGGTTATGGTTATGCAACACCAAGATGTAGCTAAAGAAATAGAAATGATCATGGATTACATTAAGGAATTTTTCGATGTACTTGTTGTGTCACCAACTGATTTAACTAAAGTAAGGAATACTCAAATGTAAGCTAGTACCTCAATGACTCTTGCTAATCATGAGGATGTGCTAGATTGACTACTACAAATTAGGCAAGTAATGACAAGTTGTTTGGACAACCCAAGCAATTTCACTGCAATGTAGTTAGAACTGATTATAACCAAGGGTAAGTTGGTCATGGTAGAGACTAGGGAAGAGCATGTAGAAGTCAAAATCCTTAAACTATAGAAAGATCTCAAGTAAAATGTAGAGATTGAACATAATATGTTTCACTTGACCAACAAGAGTAATTTAGAATAGGGCAAATCAACTACCTCATAGAGTAGCAGATGGAAAATGAGAAAGAGAAAGTGGTGTGGAATGCCTTAATAGCAAAAGCATAGGTGTATGCACACAGTAAGGCACTCACCAAAACACAAGAAGAAGACACACAACTTGCTGTAGATAACACTAGGTTAACCAATATCGAGAAGCAAAAGAACATCTATTAGTTAAGAGAACAAATGATTATGGTTAACCAAGACATAAGCTGCTTAGGAAGAGAAAATAGAACCCTCTTAGTGGAGGAGGTATGCACAATTAGATAGAAGTTAGCTATTGAGATCATCGTGTGGCAAAATGAAGCTAAGAAGTATGAAAGGCTCAAGGAACACCTCTGTGACTAGGTGGATATGTATAAGAAAATCAATGATAAGGATATCCAGATGGCTAAATCCTAAATCAATTCCATATCAATGCAAAATCTAGACTGGTAATCCATCTTGGATATTTATGCTCATGTTCACCAAACGGAAGTAAGAAACAAAGACCTATAGACATAGGATCTAAAAGAATGCATTGGGTTAGCTAACCTTAGTTATGCTAACTTGGCCATGTTAATAGCAAGTAGGCCTAGAAATGAACTTGAACAAGAAGTAGCAACCACGTAAAAATTGTATGAAAAAGAGTTTGCAAATAGAAAATATGCTTTGCAAAAACTTCAGGTGGAAAAATATGAACTAGAAGCAATTAAGGCTAGCTACCAAGGGCAAAAAGATGTTCTAGAAAATTTGGATAGAAGATTATCTAATTATCATGAACTACAAGACAAAGCCAAAGTGTTTGAAGGAGAGAGGGGGTATTTTGTAGCATGGTATGTTAAATCCAATCAAATGTTTTCATAGTTGCCATGTCCATGGGATGTACCCACTCCATCACACATTACACAGTAAGCATGAATAGTACATGACCTAAGAATGAAGGAGGAGAAACTTTAGGTATTGTTGAACAAATATAATTCTAGAAGCTTGATGACAAAGAAAAGCAATAGATGAAGGAGCCACCATCATAATGAATCACATATGCTACATCGAACTTCATCCAATTTTGTTTTTGTCAAAGTTTGTCTTGTCATGTCTTGTGTCATTTTTGTAAAAACACCACTACAACATAAAGTGTCATGTAAATATACCTCCCAATATTGTAAGGAAATCTATCCTCATTTCGTTTTAACTTGAGGATGAGTTTTCAATCAGTCATGGGGTATGATAAATTAAAATTTTGTAGACTACAATATTGAATATATGATATCATAGCACTAGTTGCATTATCATATATGTGATATTATGAGATGCATGCTAGCCTATAGATAAAACACTTAGGTACATGGATCTACAATAAGTTTTCATTCAATAGTAGTGTAACTCTTGTAGTTTGTTTTCATGAGTTATTCTTTAGTACTTAGAAGTGTGAATGCTTGTAGTATAGTGTGACATAGTGTATGGAGTCTTTATTTGATCATCTTGTGCTTGGGCACAAGTGTGATTGGCAATAATGATCAAGCTATTTCATACCATTGTAGAATTTTCCTAGTTTACTGTTTTACTTAAAATAATGTATACTATTTTTTTAGTTAATGTTTACTTTTCCATATAGTTTACCATTACTATTGTTAAGTGGGATGAGTATGACTGATCTTGAGTACTTAAGTGCAATTGCTTGGTAACCTAGTAGTGCTATCACTTAGTTTGCCCAATAGTGAAGTACTTGATAATCTTAGTAGTAGTTACATGAAGCCTAGGGTGTGCTTGGAAGGTCAAGACCATATACTCATCACCTTAGGATAGAATATATTTGTTTACTATTTTAGTTAGACTTAGACTTAGAAACTCTTTTCACTTCACCATGTTCACTAGGAGCTAGATGACCAACAACATCAATAGATCTTATACCTCACTGTGAGCTAAACCATACATGTAGACTTCACTAGCTCAATGTGGGAAGACAACATTCTTGAACTTAAATGAATTACTAGCATAATCACATTCCATCATCCATGGATTACAACTTGGTCGCATGTGAAACACTTGTGACTTGTATGATTGGTTGTTGGATTGCTCCACCACTCATTAGTTATTGTAATCAGTAACCTCTTACGTAACAAGATAATAAGCTCTAGCATAAATTTTGATATATTTTATAAAATTATCTTATACTAATGGTAAAAATTTGAATTTCCATTATTTAACTCATTTAGAGGGAATGGGTGTTTGAACCCAAAATATTTTTTTAAATAATATTTACCACCAAAACAATCTAGCCCACCAAAATCAAACCTATAACTTAAAATTTCCAAATCAAGAGTCTTAGCACTAGGCTAACACCTCATTGTTACTAATTAAATCATTTTAGGTGTTTGTACTTATGCTTGAACTTTAATCTTATAACTTAAAAAACAAACATTGCTATTTATTTTTTAAAATTTTATAAATATTACTTTAAAGAAAGTATATTATTGTACTTAGGACATTCAAAGAAATGGTTCAACATAAAGGTTAAAAAATATATGGGAATTTTATAACATTTTTTTGGTTAAATTGGAGTAGATTTATTGTTCAATTAAATTTATGTAAATAAGCAAAAGCCTAATATTTTCATTTAAAAAAAGTTTCATGAAAAATTTTGAAAGAATTTTCTAGCACAAATAACATGGAGGCAAATAATCAAATGTGGAAAGATTGTAATTATAGAAATTAATTAGCAATTTTTCTCACAAATAATGATTATTCAAGAAGGTTGCAACCTAGTGAATATTAGTAGAATTTGCAACCTCATGGAAAATCTAGTAATTCTTTGTTGAAACCCATCCATTTTCACTTTCAAAAAATTAATATTCTTATCAACTAAATAAAACTAAAATTTTATTCCAATCTTGTAACAAATCATACATGAATATGAAAATGATAAATGGTATGAGAATTTAAACATAAATGACCAAAATTCACTATTAAAATTTATATTACAGTAAAATTCAAACACTTTATACTGAGAATAACCAACCAAAACACTATCCAAGTAGAAAAATCAACATAACATATACTAAGCATACACACCATTACTAGATTTGATTTTGAATGCACTAACATAGTACCAGATTTCATCATTACTGGATGAAACTGGAAGTATGACATTGAACATCAAAGATAGAATATCAGAGTAGCATGGAAAATGACTTCTATAATGCGACTACCAATATATATATATATATATGAGAAAAATTATGATTTTTTAGTTAAATAGCTGAATCAACTAGGTTGAATAGTGTTTCTAATCCATTTTGTGTTAGTGTCCATGAAAAATTTGTTATTTCTTTTCATGTAATATCTTTGTAGACTTCAAATATGATAATAGCTATGGATGATACAAAAACATAGTCAACATGTTCTTTGAGGTCAATATCCATAGCCTTTACTTTTCCATCTAAACCAATTTGCATTTTCATCAGATAAAGTTAAAATAACAATGAGAATCATTAAAGATATAAACTTAAGAAAATTATAATGTTGCAAAACAAGAACTTTTGGATTCAAGAGAGAACATTACCTATTATGTTCTAGTACATGCTTTCAATTTTCCATCACAAAGGTAAATAATATGACTTTATCTCATGAATACATGCTCTATGGCAAAAATAAAATGAATAAACATAGTATGGAGTGCCTAATTCCTTAATTATTTTCATACTAAACTTTTTCTATAGCTCTATCCAAGAGCTGCTAAGTCTCAATAGAACTAACAAAATCCTTTCAGTTTGAGTTTCATAAACCATTCTTGAATAAACTTCAAGACACCCAAACAACCCTTTAAAAAATTATTGAATTTGAATTCATCCAAAAAGACAATGGCAACTGAATGCTGTTAACATATGCTAAGGCTTTAGCTAGTCCAGTAATAATCAAAACTCTTTGTTCTAGTAATAATCAGAACTCTCTATTTATTACAAGCTTCCAATGTAGCTACATGTAAGTAATATTAAAATTTATTATAGAATTTGAACTTTCCCTAAGTTTTTTATATTAAGATTTTGTTAAAATAAATTGGAAATTAAAAAGGTCTCAATGTTTCATGGAACAAATTTTAATACATTCATTTATATG
Organism: Gnetum montanum; assembly: GCA_015680685.1. Lineage (NCBI taxonomy): Eukaryota > Viridiplantae > Streptophyta > Gnetopsida > Gnetales > Gnetaceae > Gnetum > Gnetum montanum. Next base: position 243,353 of record MNCI01007684.1, on the reverse strand, counting down.
ATGTAATTAAATACATTAGTTTTAGTTTCACCTCAGAAAAATTAATGTAAAATCGAAATTTCAATATGGATGACTACATAAATTAGGAAAAAATGTACCAATAGTTGTGAAGTTTATGTTATTGGAAGGCAAATAGAAGATGTTTGGTTTTAAAGAAACAAATCTAGCATGGAGCTCTGAATTACCATAATAGCTTCTACTTAGAACCATATCAAGAATCAGTCACTTATGCTTGGATGTTGCTACCCTAGGTAACACATCTGAACATTTTGATTCTTTTTCATCCCCTCTGATCTGCACCAGTCAATACCAATTTCCTGAACTATAACATATTAATTCATAAGTACTATTTTAGGAGGAACTTCATTGCAAACAAGCTTTTCTACATAATGATAAATTGAATACTTATGCTTCTTTATATTGGAAAAAAATTAAACAAAGGATGTAAGGGGAAACAATTAAATAGAGGATGCAAAGGTTAAAAAAAATAGAACATAAAAGATTCAAGTGATAAAAACCTTAAAACTCTTTAATATGAAAGAAAATATCTATGGTGTTGTGTAGACTCAAAATAATATTTTTATCTTTTAAATTAATTCATAGAAGAAGATTCTTGTATGGTTATCATCATCATATTTAAAGGATTATCTCATTTACTAATCTTGTTTTCAATAATACCATCTCACTTCATGAGTCGGCAACTCATGGATCATAATAATCTAAATTTGATTCCTTCTCTATTTGTTTTTTCTTTTATGATAAGAGTTTTCACACTCATTACAATTGTATATAAAAAGCTCATATCATTTAGAGCACAATTTGTGCTTAAATTTAGTAATTCCTAAATTACAAGTACAAGTTACAGGTTGAGTTAAAAATCAACTTAGTTTCTTAAAATTGAAAACTCAAATTCCTAGAAATAAAAAAGAAAACATCATAGATAGAAAGAAAAAACTAAAGATAACTTATTATCAACTCAACATATTCATCATCCCTGATAATAACTGGTAATATAGAATCAAATGAGAGGGATTCATAATTGAAGTGAAGAAAAAAAAGAAAGCAAAAGACAACTAGGAAGGAGAATGGTAGGAGTATTAGTACACCTTGGATCTCATAGTAAAGATAGGAATGTTTGACATATCTCTGATTATGATTCTATGATGTAAGGTGACACTGTTGCTTGTAATATCAAGAAGAAAACTCAATGTTGGTAGTATTGATAGTAGTGAATCTTGAACCTAATTTCCTCAGTAGTGTTATCTTAGTAGCTAGTTCTTTGGTAACGATGCTTTCTCCTGCAACTACAATGCATGCCATAACCCCCTTGCTTATGGTAGTTCAACATAGTTTGATCCTCCACCACTTTTGCCTTCAATTTCAACAGTAGTACTAGTCTAATCCTTTAAGTAGAGTGGTCACTCCATTGAGGAGTTGTTGGAAGGAATGTGAAGGTAAAATTGGGCGATATTCCCTTATATCATTAGCACAAGCTTGGGTTTATAAACGTTAAGTGTATTCTTATCCTTCTTCGTTTAAAATGAAAAAGTTAGATAAATACCTTTTTATTTTTTTCAATAACCAACCTTATCCATCCTTGCCTACATGCTTATAACAAATACAAAGCTATAATATAAGTGCATTCATACATGCTGGTATGCCAAGATTTACCAATTTATATGGGTTTTCTATTTTGATTTTTGTTTTATAGTGCTAGAACAAAATACATGAAGATGATGCTATGAAAAAGAAAACCATGGTAGAGAGATACATTATATCCCTATAAGGGGCCAATGGATATTTTGAAAACATTTATGAGAATAAAACCGAGCTCAAGTATGCTCTGAAGGAGTGTTTCAAAATTAGGTTTTGCTTCTGTCTAGCTTGTGTTCTTCCAATCCCTAGTCCACATGATGTAGCTAAAGAATATTGCCATCTTTGTGAGTCTTCAATGTATTAGTTACAATAGCAAGGGAGTAACTTATCAGTTCACTTTTTGTATCAATGTATTAATTATAATAGTGATGGAGGATGTGGGTATCTGTAAATGTTACAATAAATGAAAAATTCTACAATTGCTAGATAAAACTCAAATCATGATATCAAAATTTGAAAATCAAATATTAAAGTAGCTTAGGAAACTAGTTTTGTGATGCCACCACTAAAAACATTAGCTATAATATTTTTTGATGTGTAAATTTTGGATGCACCAACACAGGTGGAAAAACTTGTTTAAGGAGACTATTTCCTAGGGTGCCTTCTGTATGGGTATAGAAACCTAGAGACAATCTCAGCTAGAGAGGGCAATGTAGCATTCAAAAAAATAAACAAGTAAATTAAATTGAAAAATTAAGAATTTATATTGAATACTATCTTACAATTCAAGAATACAATAGGTGACAAAAAATTAGATGTTCCTAGTCTCCTATTGTCATCGTCAGGTCGTCACCACTGATGGTGCTCACTTTTGAGCAAAAAGATCTAATCAACACCAGAGAGGGGGGATCTATCACATGTTTCTATCATCCTATGTAGAGGGGGGGAGAGAGACCCCTTATGTCTACCATTTTCCAACTTCTAGGAAGAAAAGAGAGAGAGGGATGCTATTTCCATATACTCTACACATGTGTTTGCAAGCGCCACCATCACGTGGCTGAGAGAGAGGGGGAGAGAGCCATACCCCTACAGATGGGAGAAGAGGGGAGACTAAAATTTTTTTTGCATGCCACTATCATAGTTTGTGCCTTTGTCTCATCATTCACACACTTGCCTATGCTACAGACACATAGTAGCAACTGCCATCAACCCACTACATGTTGTGCTACTTGATGTGCAGCCAAGCCACTACTACCATTGTTGATAGTTGCCAGTGACCATCCTTTGATTGTTGTATAGCAGGTTCAAGGCATGCTCTATTGTAACTAACATGTTGCTATCCACGCATTAGCTTCTAATAGTCCATTTATCACTGCTAGTAATGTGTTGTCACCAGTAACTGCACTGCATCCTAATTGCTACCCATAGCTTTGTGGAACCACCACTGCCATTTGATGTCTATTGTTTTTGCATATCTAATGTACAATAGTTTATAGACAAGCCTACCATGGAATGTTTGTTGCTACCCATGTGCTAGAGAGTAGCCTGCAGTCATCCACACCATCTACTTTGAGCTATGTCCATTGTTATTGATGGGAAAGAGAGAAGGCTACCTATTGAGGTGCAAAAAGAAAAGAAACAGATCATCGCCTCCTCCTTGTTAGTATTTCCATGTGCAAGGAGGAAGGAAAGAGGCTATTACAATTTCTAGGAGGCCCACCGTAGCCCACCACATGCCTTGTTGTAGCTGATGTGCCATTGTTTGCCCAAAAGAGAAGAAGGAAATCATTTCCTCCTTGTTTCCTCACTTCTCCTTCTCAATCAAAACTCTCCCTATGCTACTTTAGACTACCACGTTTTATAGCCATTGCTACCATGTCTCCACCATGTACACTCCACATTGATAAGAGCAATGCACTATCCATAATGTCCTTGTCCACCATCACCATGATTGCCACCACCTAGGCCATTACGTAACTCTCAGCCATTGCCACTTCACATTGGTGGTTACTACAATGTTGGTAATTCCCACTACCACTACGTCTCGATTACCATGGTGATTACATCTATGCAACTCAACCCCATGTTTGCCACCTATTGAAAAACTCGCGTTGTAGATATTACTTGCTATGTTATCAAGTGTATGGGGGATTCTTTCATGTGAGTTTCTTTCTAGAAAACATTTAAAATATTTAAATAACTATATCTTTACTAGTCATTCGCAAGTTAGAGAAGTAGTGTATATGAGTAGCTATAATATTGATTTTAGTATTATTTCTCTTTATCATTTTATTATATGTTTTTAAGGTATAAAAGAAGAGTGACTATTGTTAACCATGGCCCCATGCCTAGCATGGGCGAGATTGACATTAACACTTAGCCCTCAAATTAGAAATTGCATGCAAGTAAAAGGATAGTAAAAACATTGAAATATTAAAAAGGAAATGTAGAAAATAGAAGATTGAAAAGATCATAAAACAGAAAAAAATTAAACTTGAAAGAAAACTATATTAATCTAACAATGATTAAAATAACCATATAATCAAGAGAGAACTAAACATGAGCCACCCTTATCATACCATCTTATTGAATTAAAATCCAAAAATATAATTCATTATTTTAACTACATAGATGTATATATAAAATTAAAATATAATTAAGATCTCATTCCCAATCTTCTCACAAGGTAAAATTTTAAGTATGTGGACTACTTTGATCACAAGACTTATACTAAACTTAATGAGAAGGATAGGCTCAAGTTAGATCATGGCTAGCTACAACTTTCAAATTTTTCCTTGGGACTCTTTTTCTTTTTTGACATTCAAAAAGGGAATGGGAGAAAAGAGATTATTTCCTCTTTTTTTTTTTTTTGAGGAAATATGTTCAAAGGGAAAATGGAGGTTAGGGTGAGGATTGTTGTTGGACCCTATCACACACAAGAACTTATTACACTGATAATGAACATGGTTCTTATTCCTTTTTTTTCCTTCTTGTTTTGAGGAAACTTTTCTCATGATTTACTTCATTCATAAGGTAGGAATTCCAACATAAGTCTGGCCAATTAGCTACACTACCAAAGAACACAGTCATTTCAAAATGTTTCCCATGATGTAGTTTAACCCTCATGTATGTGCCTTTAATTACAATTTGATGGCATCATAGAAGGTATATTGGGTGACTAAGGGTTCTTAAGTTGAGATGAGCACACTTCACCTTGTTTTTTACAAGATACCCATAGATCATCACATTTAAGGGCTAGGGCTTAGGAGAGGGAAAATGGAGTTTTCCAATGTCACCTAGTGATTGTGGCTAACCATTCTCGAATGTCACATATCCTACACTCACATGATCATGATGATTACATGATAAGTTAGCATAAATCTTGTCCTCCATAATCTAACATAACTAATAAAACTAAAACCTTCAAATTGACTAGGAAGAATCATAGCATTATTGAAATATATAAGATAAGGAGATTTTATGTAATAGTACTAGGATATATAAAGTATTATTTTCAAATGGTGTTATGATGACCAAATACCTAGTAACTCAAACAACCATAATGATTATTAAAATCATATGAAAAGCAAAAACCAAAACTAATATGCTAAGTAAAAAGTGATGGAAATGTAGAGAAAACATGCAAATGCAACTATATACAAATGAAATGCATGATTAGGGGAAAGAAAACATGTAACTAAAAGTATCTACCAGGTGTCCATGTGGAGCACTTGAGTAGAAATGCTTTAGATGAAATGCATTAAAGTTCCAATGTAACTTATGTCCTTACACACCAAAAATTTTGTATACATTGGGGCCAATGACAATTGTAACTTGGAATGGGCCTAACCATATGGGAGAGAACTTACTTTAAAGACTTTCTTGACAAAATTTCCTACCTCTTTTTAGTACTAGATCTCCTATCTTAAAGGCTTTACTTTCATGTTTCTTGTCAAGACATCGTTTAATATTTTGTCAATGATTACAATTATGAAAATCAAGACCTTATCATAATTTGATCGTCCATTTTTTATTAGGCACTAAATTTGAATGTTTCATAAGATGAATAATTTTTTATCCTAGAAGTTCATCAAGTTTTCCTTTCATATAAGTTTCAATCTTAGGTCTAGGTCTTTGTAAATCATCGAATATAGCTTTTCTAAGAGCATGTTTAATGGCTATGTTATCATGATTTGGCACACCTTCTAATGTCCTAAGGAATAGGATCTCATTTATGTCTTTGTCCTCCCTTAAATATGGTGGGTCATCCAAAAGAAATCCCTTACCATTATGTTGATGGTGAGGTCAAGTATCTTCATAGATTTCTTCACATTCTCTAGAAGTTTGAGAAGGTTGGGTGGAACCTGTATGAGAAAAAGAATTTATTTTTGTAATTTCACTCACATATTCTAACATGTTCACCACACTCAACATCAATAACTCCAACATAAATATTAGTGTTTTGATTTTTCAAAAAATTATTTTGTTGATCAAAGGTTATAACTACTTATTTGTAGAAAGGCTCTCTCAATATGATCATATATTTAGAGTGTGTGTTTGATAGGGATTAATAGTTCTTAGAAATCTAACCTAAAGAAGCCTCCAAATGTGGCTCCAAAAGTCCTAGATGAGAGCACACCATAAGTGGGAAACATGTCAAATACTAGGATATCTGTATAACATGTGAATGTAGGGTATTGTTTAAGTTGTACTTTCACTCCTTTTAATGATCCTACTATAGGTACATTGGATCCATCAAGTTGAATCACACTTTTTGTTTGTGGTATCATTTGTGCCCGTAAAGTCTTACATATCTCAAGTGGCATGACATAAACAGTTGCTCCAAAATCCATTAAATAATTATGAATGTTCTTTTCTAAAATAATTAGTATTGTTAGGAAAGGAGATTTGTCTTTCTTACTTGATATTAAATTATTTGCATTCTGTATTGATAGTGTGTTAGGACTTTCTACGAAGTGAACTTACCTTTGGGGGATTGGGAATTTTTCTTTTTTGGTTTTAGGTGTATAAACTATATTTTAAATCATCTCTTTCATTTTGTTAGAATATAGGAGATCATGCATCAAAATGTTGGCTTTAACTCTTTTTAAATCCTCAACTAGATCATATGTCTTATGTATATCGTTGGCTTCTTGTTGAGGTGGAGTTCCTCTAAGTATAGAAGGAAGGTTTGGTTGTTGTGAGGTGTTTTCTTGGGAAGACTTGGTATGAGTATTCATGTTGTTTTGACTAGGAGTTCTCCTATTTGGAGGAGTATAAGGATCATTCATAGTTTGTTTTTGTATGTTGTTCTTAATGTCACAAAGTTTATAGTAGCGAGCATTATGTGGATTAGGATTGCTTACCATAACTTATTCTAATGAGGAAGCGTCTTCATTTTCTATTTCATGAGGTATGCTAAGGACTAGAATAGGGGTTTTCCCATTTTGTTGACCTTGGGTATTGTTATCATATAATGCTAAGAATTGAGGACAAGTCCTCTTAGAATGTTGACCACTTCAGTTGAAAGTTTTTGAAGTGAAGTTAATATCTAAGCCATCTAATTTTTAGTTTGAATTAAGGATTCAATAGGATTAGATACCTTGTTTGGGTTTATGATGGATTGAAATAAGGACTTCGGTTGGTCATCATTCAAACTAATGTTAGGTGGAAAAAATGAACAAGTTGTGGGACCTTGAAAGTAATTGATTGAAGGTTGAGTCAGTTGAAATGGGAAAGAAGTTTGGAACATAGTATTGGTCATTGGGAAAGTTGGTAGAGGTGGAGGTTTAGATTGCATGGGATTACTAATGGTCATCTTTCCGAATTAGGTTTGAATGCTATTCATGAGGATAATTTATTCTAACTCCATGGCTTTAGCCATCCCTCCCTGTATTTTCATTAGCTTGGGATTAGATTTGATGGCATAGGCAAAGAATGGATTGATGGTGGACAATTAAAAATTAAGGATGCCATTAGGTTGCAAATTCATCTGATTTGGCACATAGGTAAGCTGGTGAAGGAATCTTAGGTTGTAATCTCAGACATTTTCCCTATGGATTTTCCTTAAGCTTTTAAAATTGCTTGATGCTATGGCTAGGCTAGTGAACTTGTTAAATTGGAGCAAGAAATTATTTTTGAATTCTTTCCATGAGCCGATGAAGACATTAGGGAGCAGAAAAAACCATTGGGTAGCTTTGCTTCTAAAAGTCGTCACAAGACCATACATGCTATGGCATTTTGGACAATGTTGTGGATGGTTAGTAAGGTTTCAAAACATTGTATGTGTTAGTGGGCATCGCTAGTAGGGGTTGTGGGATTTAACAATAAGTTTATGTTCTTGAGGAATTTTGGGATGTCATGATAATCAGTGAAGTTGAAAGGATTCCTCATCAGAGGAGCTAGGGGTTGATTAGCTACAATCCTAGCTTGAGTTCTCCTAAGAATAGAACTCGGGAAACATGAAGCCCATCATTTTCTTTATGTAAAAGAATGAGTAGCTAGTCAGTTAGGGGTAAAGGTAAGTTTTCTCATGAAACAAAAAATTATAGAATAAAAATGTTAAAATAAATTTATAAAATTAACTAAAAGGAAATGAAATATTGCAATAATTTTTTTTGCATAAGAAAAAAGCCACTAAGATATACTATTTAAAAAAAATAAAAAAATATTTTCTTAAAAAGAAAAATAAATGCTAAAATTCAAAAGAAAAATAGTAAAATAAAAAATTTTAAAAATATAAATTTAAAATTGAATAATTAAATAAGCCACCTTATCCAGGTCAACACTCATGTAAGGATTGTCAAAGCACAAATATGGAAATAGGACTAAGAAACAAGGATTAAAAAAAAAGATTAGAAATGGGTGATGAGACAAATATTTTTAGAAAATAAAGTGAAACACTTTTTTTAAAATCAAGGCTGAAAATAAATATTTTAAGAGAAAAAATTCAACAAGTTCCAAAACAAGATCAACAAAAAAAATAGGCACAAGAAAAGTCACAAGAAAAACTGATATGCAAAAATAGAAGGCTAGAAAAATGGCCCTCCTTGTAGCACCAAAAGGTGTTGATGCAGAAATTTTAGACACACCAACACAAGTGGAAAAAACTAATTTGAGAAGACTATTGTCTAGGGAACCTCCCATATGGATACAAAAACATGGAAATAGTCTTAGTTGGTGAGGGCAATGTAGCATTCCAAAAAAACAAGTAACTTAAATTGAAAAATTGAGAATCTAAATTGAATACAATCTTAAAATTCAAGAATACAATATGTGACAAAAAATTAAATTTCCCTAGCCTCCTACTATCACTGCCAGGCTGCACTACCAATGGTGCCCACTGTTGGGTAGGAAGATCCCATCAACGCTAGAGATGGGGGACCTACCACACATTACTACCATCCTATGTAGAGGGGAAGAGAGAGATCCCTAATGTCCACCACCTATTGACTACTAGGAAGGGAAGAGAAAGAGAGATGCTATTGGTGTCTACTCTACATGTGCATCAACAACTACTGTTGTCACATGGTTGAGAGGGGGAGGGATAGCCAAATCCCTATAGATGGAAGAAGAGGTGAGACCGCACATCGGTAATAGCAATGCATCGCCCGTAATTCCCATGTCCAATTTCATCATGATTGCCACTAGTTGGGCCATTACATAACTCGTAGCCATTGCCACTCCATATCAGTGGCTACTACAACATTGGTAACACCCACTACCACTGTGTCTTCATTGCCACAACAATTACCTCCACACAGACCAACCCCATGTTTGCCACCTCCTACACAACTCTCATTGTAGATATTACTTACTGAATTATTAGGTGTATGGGGGATTCTTCCATGTGAGTGTTCTTGTAGAAAACATTTAAAATTTTTAAATAACTACATATTTACTAGTCATTTGCAAGTTAGAGAAGTAGTTATAAAGGTAGTTATAATATTAATTTTAGTATTATTGCTCTTTATCATTTTATTATATGTTTTTAAGGTATAAAAGAAGAGTGACTATTGTTAAACATGTTCCCATGCCTAGCATGGGTAATATTGACATCAACAATATCATTCGAGTGGTCTAGACACCTTAGTTATGTAATGCTTCCACTTTCTTTATTTTGTACTAAATATTGTGTAACTTTTGTACCATATTTTTGTAGACTTTAAGCATGATAACAACTCTAGTTAATATGAAATGATAGTCTACAATATTTTGGAGATGAAAGTACATTGCTATTCTTTTTCTTTTGAGTCGATTTGTAGATTAAAAATAATAATTAGAATTAGAGTTATTAACAAAGTTATGATTTGATATGGTGCTAATTTCCAATCATATTGTAGATAACATTATAAGTATAAATATTGAGATAGGTGAAGGATTGAAGAATAATTCATTATGAATATGAATATAATTTAGAAGTATAAAGGTTTAAAATATAAATATAATGAATGGAGATATTAATTAGAGTAGGTGTGCCTTGGTTTTAAAATAATAACACACTTGTTTTTTTAACTAATAAAATTACGTAAGAGAGATCTTGATGGATTCATAATCATTTTCTTAAACAATGGTAACCCTAAGTCACAAGTTCAATTCTAAGTTATAAACTTTTATAAAACTTAGGGTGTACTTATGTTTCAATTATTTTGAGTTCAAACACCACCATAGTCATTTTCTTAAGATTTTATTTTTGTTGTTCCTTATCCAAAAGTATCCATCTTAGTGAATGCAATAAAATCCTTTCAATTTCAATTTTATAATACTATTCTTAATCTTTGGTTTTACATACCCTCTCTCCATGTTAAATGTAGGATGTTTACGATCAAAGTTGGTGGAGCATAGTTTTGAGTAAACTTCAAGACATCCACACAAACATAAAATAAAAATTATTTGATGAATTGAATTCTTCCAAAATGATAATGTAATGTGGATCCTACAACATATATGAAGGCTTTAGGTAGTTAGTAGTTGTTATACCTTTATGTTTATTACAAGGTTGCAGTGTAGCTACAATAAAATCAACTAAAAGGTTTGTACCTCATAACATATTGTAATTTTATGGAGAATTCTATATTATTTATAAGAAAATTGAAAAGAAACAATTTGGTTTAAAATATAAATTTTTACATAAGGAGCTTAAAAATCAAACAAAAATTGATCAACTATTGTGAATGTTGTAGCATTGAAAGTGAATTGTAAGACACCCTACTTTAAATAAACAACTCTAACATGAGCTTTTGAATGGTCATAAAGATTTTCACACAAAAATGCATCATAACTGGTATCTTATTCTTGAATTGTGATGCTACAAATGATGCAGCTTGATGAGTAGTGAGTACCCCTATGCTCAATCATACAAATCACAAGCATTCACATGTGATCTAGTTGAATTCCATAGACCATAATCTCATAAGCACATTGGTTCTAGAACATGAAATTTAATCATGACAATCATTGTCTTCCCAACTACACTTGTGGTGCTTAGTTGTATGGTTAAGTGTAATTGAGGTACATGATTTTTATTATTTTATATTTTATTTTCCCACAAGTAATAGCAAGTTGAAACTTAATTGATGAACCAATTTAACTAATCTAATTACTAATTAATAACTAACTACCCTAACATAAGTATTTAGTCCCACTTTCTGTACATACCTTGAACATGTACAATGCTATTGGGTTACCAAACGTTAAGCATTGCTAGGATTACGAAGTGTCATGCGCATGCTCGAAGTGATTATACTTATGCTCATATTAATTGCTATTTAATATAGATAGATTAATTTAGCTTAATTACTTGGAAGCATTAAAGGAAATTTCATAAAACATTAAATGCATGAATAAAATAATTAATCTAGCCAAGGTGCTACAAGGTTTATCAAAAAGCTTATCTTTATTACTGCACACACTACCATACTCTGGTACAATAGTGCTCGAATAAAGATCCATACACTTAATGACTCTTATTATAAGTAGTTTGGAAAATATTCTAACTCTAGAGAAAATACACTACAAGATCTCTGCTATGCTATGACAAAAATTATGCCCAAATCTTGTGCCCAAGCACTATGTTTATAGGCCAACATACATCTTGTGATATTGGATATTCTACATTGCTTCTTTTGCTTCAATATTAGGTATTTGATATCAAGGCTCTAATGTTAGATATCCAATATTAGAGCCAACAAAAATACACTTCATCATACCCCCATGACTAAATAAAAACTCATCCTCAAGTGAACAAAAGGAGGAACAAGTCCCTTACATAATATTGGAAAGTTATAGGATTATTAAATGACATGCAAACTAACTTAGATGGAACAGACAAATCCTAAGTGCCCAAATGTATGTATTTAGAATCTTTTTTAAAATTGGGTGTTTATGATAATAGAATTTAATACCTAAGCCAAAACTAACATCCAACTCCTCTAGTAGCTAAAGAGCAAGGAAGAAGGTTCAATGATCATGAAGGATCCTTATCACATGGTGCTATTGCTTCTTCCTTAGTGACAATAGTCCTACTTCTAGTCCATACTTACCACTGCAATCACAAAAAAATCATAGATTAGTGTGCAACATGTAATGTATAGCTTTTAGGTACCTTATCTCATTGGTAATTACACTTACCTAGGTTGTGATTATGGTGGATTGTTTCCTTTTATAGTGTTAGCGAGAACACTAAAAAATAGGGTGAACTGGATAAGTCATCCATTATTAAATTATGAAAATTCCAAATGTGATGAAATGTTTGAAGAGGGTTAAAGAATTCACAACAAATAAAAAAAGGAATTTACTAAAAAAAAACATTGTGAAAATGCACACAATTGGATGTTATCGATGGGACACACAAAAGGATTTGATTGTAAGAATTTCTAAGCGTAAAGAACTTAACTAACCCAACCAAAAGTGTATGCAAGTGGGTCCTCTCCAAAGCAAGTACATTTCCTTATTTCCCTTGCATAATCTCAAACCACGGAGTCCTTGGTCCCATGGGTGATTAATGGTTACAACAATTTAAGTATGAAAACCTAAAAGAAACTACCTAAGAATTTCAACACATCAAACTAAGACATCAAATAAGAACATGAACACTGGTAGTGAGGTGAGGCATGGAAGGCATAAATGGATGAGAAAGAAAGTGGAATGGAGTTCCCAATTAAGGTGGCATAAAGTCCCTTGTGAATTTTGTGATTAAATGAATTGAAAAAATCCATCCTTAGTTTAGACCAAAACCAACCATATTTAGTGACTTTGCATCACCACTCTAAGACTAGTCGACCCCCTTGAGACACAAGAGTGCTCCCACAGAACAACCACCATTTCTTATTTAAGAAAAAAAGAAAAGTAGGAAGTGAGAAAGGGCCTTAGTTAGAGGGGACCTTTAGGCATGGGTAACATGTCTTTCTAGTCTCATAACCAGTGCTTGTAGCCATTTATTTTGTCTGAGTGTGCTTTGAGTTCCCATAATTTTTTTTGTTTTTTATAGTTTTCTCTAGAATGGAAATCACACCATGGAAAGACTCATTTATTTCCTATTATTGGTCAACATGGAATAGTAAAAAATCCATGAAAACACACTTGCATCCATGTAATCAGAAAGGCACAAAGAGTACTAAGTTTCCTTAAAGTCACATCCTATTCACACCTTTGAATCCTTTACAAGTTTAGAAACTACCAAGGTCACAAGTTCGTTAAAGTTTTATTAATGAAAAAGGGACCTCATACTTCCAAAACAAAGAAAATCATAGATTTTGTGGATGGGTAGATGTTGTGGACTCACTACCTATTTCATGATAAAGAAACCATGTCTTAGTTATCAGTAACAAAATTCAAAGCTAGAATCTAGACACTAATAATCAAATAACAAGATAGCACATGCCTACATCAAACAAACCACACTATACCTAGTTGGCAATAAGGCACATTAGTATTAACACAGAAATAAGAAAATCACACCAAAATAAAGAAAAATATACAAGAAATTGAAAAACATTTAAGAAAAATAAAATGTACTAACAATGATGTAAAAAAAATTGGAAAAAATTTATAACATTGAAAAATGCGTAAGATACAAAAGGCATAAAACAAAAATTTATAAAAATAACAAGGTGTAAAATAATAATGTGTAAAACAAATAGATGAAAAATTGAGGAGTTGCTTATATAGTTAGCATGGATGACCATCTCCCCCATGGCTAAGTTGAAAGAAGGAGATCCAAAAGATTGAGCATGGTTGTCCATCCAATGAGGCATTTGTTGCAATGGCTTGCTTAGGCTTGTGGAAAGATTAGACTTCTTGTGTGTTAACCAGATGCCTCTTATTCAAGTTCTCAGGTTTGTATATCAACATGGCCCTAGAAAAAAAAGTTTTGTAAATCATATAAGGTCCTTCCCACAATGTCTAGAACTTGGTTCATTGAGGTATGTGTGTGGGGTTCTGGTTGAGAACTTTATCTCCTGGTTGAAATTTAACTTTCCTAATTCTAAAGGTCATGGAATTATTTGTTAAATGCCTTATGCAACTTGTTAGATGACAAAGCCACCAATCAATTTTCATCTAATAAGTTGAGATTCATTAATCTTTCTTTTTCTAGCTAAACTTAAGTTAAGGTCAAGGTTACAAGTTATTGAAAGTGTACATAGATCAAACTGAATAGGAAGAGTTGGAAATTTTTCATACATGAGCTCATAGGGAGAGTAGCCAATAGGAAGTTTCCATGTTGAATAGTAAGCCCAAAGGGCATTGTTGGGTTTCATGCTTTAATCTCTCCTATATTTGCTAGTGGTTCTTATTAGAATCTTAGTGATTCCCCTATTTGTGACCTTAGCTTGACCATTGGCTTGGGGGTAACAAGGTCTTATTAATTTATGCTCAACCCCCAAGCATTGCATGAGCTTTTGAAAGTTAGTGCCTATAAAGTAGATTTCATTATAAGCAATTAATGCACATGCAATACCAAACCTATTTAAAACATTCTATTGTATAAACTGAGCAATAGTAGAAGATGTATAGTTGATGAAGAATGTTTCTTTTGCCAATTTTGTATAATAGTCAATAGTGATTATGACGTATGCCTTTCCATTTGACATAGGCATGATGGAACCCATGAAATAAATTCCTTAGATGTTAAAGGGTTCTAGTGGTTGAACCCACTATTGAGGTCCCTCCATTCAAGTATTCATTCCACCATCTTATTGGTAGCATTCACAAGAGTGGACAAATTGATGAGCATCCCTAAAAATTGTTGACTAATAATACCTTGCCATTAGGATTTTAATGGATGTGTATCTCCTAGCATAGTGGCTCCTATAAGGACCTTCATGAGCATCCTGGAGAACACACAGTTGATTAGCATCAAGGAGACACCAATGAACGAGTCCATTGAGACACACCTTGTAGAGGTGCCCGTTGATCTCTATAAAACATTTCACTTAGTGAAAAAAATATTGTTTCTTTTGATGGTCCAATCATTGGGGCATATCTTAAGTGAGAAGATAGGTGAGAATGACATCATATAATTTAGGCTTAGTGGGAAATTATTTAGTTATAGCCCTAAAAAAGAGGATTTTATCAGAAAACTTATCAGATAGTGGGATTTCCTCCTCTTTATTCTACCATTGCAACTAAGACAAGTAATTAGTGACCACATTCTTAGTTTTCTTTCAATCTACCATTATAAGATTAAATTCATGCAAGATCAGTAGCCACCATATGACAAAGGGGCTAATCATTGGCTTATTCATTAGGAAGTGAATTGCACTATGGTTTGTGTGCACAAACACTTTATATTCAAGAACATAGTGCCTGAACTTCTCTAGAGAAAACACCACTACCATCAATTCTTTTTCCATGGTGGTCTAGTTCAGCTATGCATCCACAATGCTTTGGCTTGCACTATGAATGTAATATGGGCATTTCTTTTCATCCAACTACATAAGCATAGCCCCCAAGACATAATTTGATGCATCTGTCATAACATGCAATGATCTGGACTAGCCAAGTACCTGTAGAATTGGAGTTTCTAAAAGTCTCTACTTTAGATGTTGGAATGCTTTTCACATTTCTTGGTCTAAAAAAATAGAGCATCTTTATTTTTTAGCTTGACCAATTATCTTATGATCTTAGAGAAATTCTCTATAAATCACTCTTAGTAGCTAGTGTGTCCAAGGAATGACTAAAAATATTTGATGGCTTTTGGTTGGTGGGTAATTCTTTGGATGACTCTTATCTTTTTGGGATCTACCTCAGTCCCTACTTGTGAGATTCTATGCCCCAATACAATGCCCTCCTAGATATTCAGATGACTCTTTTTCCAATTTAGCTATAGGTTTGTTTCTACACATATTTTGAGTACTTGCTCAAGGTGGTCCAAGGCTTGCTCAAATGTAGCTCCATAGGTGGAGAAGTCATCATTGAATATTTTCACCCTGCTACTGATGTGCTATTGAAAAATACTTAAGACCAAGAATTGCAATGTTGCAAGGGTATTGTATAGGCCAAATGACATCTTTCAATATTCAAAAGTCCCCTATGGACTTGTAAATGTTTTTTCGGCTTGATCCTTTTGCATTATTTGGATTTGGTTATTACCACTATAACCATCCAAAAAACTATAATACCAATGCCTAGAAATAAAGTTAAACACTTGAACCAAAAATGGCAATGGGAAGTGATCTTTGAATGTTACCATATTCAATAGTTAAAAATTAATGCAAACGCACCACTTGCTTCCTTTTTTGGCACAATCATGAGTGGGATAACCCACTCACTCTTTGCAATGTGATAGATAAGCCGCACCTTGAGGAGTTGTTTGATTTTCTCTTTGCCAATTTGCTTCAATTTAGGGTTCAACTACTATTGTGGCTACCTCTTTAGCTTCATGGTTGGATCAGTGTAGATATGATGCTAGCATATCTTAAGTTCAATCCTTGTGAGTTCAAGACATGACAAAGTAAAGGTTTTTGGTCATTTTTTCACCATATTCAGTAGCATCTGTTTCTATTCAAAAGCAAGATTTGCATTACATATTACCAACTTCCCATTTTTTAAGAATGCATATTTCATGCTAGCAGGTAAATTTTTTGACTTGATGGAATCTTGTTTAAAATTTTTAGGAGTTTCCAACTCTCCCCAATACGTACCCTCATTGATGATGAACTTGATCTAGTTAATCCATGCCTTCTATGTAGGCACATGTTAGGCTCTTAATAGGTTCCATGCAAAGTGTGCTACTTCTAAGATTAATTATCAACCACTAGGTACCCTCCTATTTTGTGGTTGCTATGTATAGGTGCCTTTGAGTTTCAAATATTTTAGCACACTAACAACATGCTTTGATAGATACATTATTAATGATCCATAGATTTTGCACATAGTTGCACCCTATGTCACTGTACGTGATGCATGGAACTCTTTTCCTTTCAATCTTTTTGAATGAATTTTCCTTAGATATTTATAGGGAAAGATCTTTGATCCCCATTTGTGCATCAGTAGTGCTTAGCTAAGTCCTTCCCATAATGATTAGGAAGTCTCCCTTGTAATTTTCCACTTAGATCACCAAGAAATTAGTGGGGTAGGACAACCCATAAGTGGTGGTCATAATGTCCTCCACTAATACCAAGGGAATAGTGATGGACAATAGACCAACTTGAGTTAAATGTTTCTCTTCTTGATAGGAGGTAGGTTTGAAACCTTTGCAAGGCTCATTCCCTACAATTTGAAGGTAAATTAGGGAACTTCTAGCATCAAATAGTTTCCTAGGAAGGTGGCTAGCCTTTATCCAGTTAATTAGTGAGTCAGTTAACATGATGATATGCACTCTAGGAAGAGTTTGGTTTGAAGGAAACTTAAATGAATTAGATGTAGAGGGAGATGGAGAAGTAGGGTTGCCAACCACATGTGTATATGATGGTTTAGTTGGACTATTGGGTCAGAAGAAATGCCTTTTTGTGATCTAGTTTTCGAACCACTCGATTGAGGAGTCAGATATATGCTGATAGCCCTCGTTGTGTTGCGTTGCTATGGATAAGGTGAAATTTCTTCCTACATTAATGAAGCAAACAATAACTAGGTTGAGGATGGAGGGACATATGTAGAAGGATAATGAGGGTAATATCAATGTGGGTTTCCCATCTAGTAGACGTAGAATGATATTTGTAATACTCTAGGGGGTAGTAGTGATGTTGGAAGGTGGTAGGATTGGAAGAGTCATGTGGAGAAATGTATTGTTGAGCATAGTACCTATGAATCTAGTTTTCTGTTAGGGTACTGCTACCTTGGTAATGGCATCCCCCATGACTATGGATGCTACCATTATTTGTACTACTCATATTTTTATGATGGAGCTTCACTTGAATAGTCGGTTTGTTGTTGGTAGAACTACCTAGGATTGTGTTGAGGATAAGGTAATATTATAGGTGCTTGTCTTCTTGCAAGTCTAGAATTCAAAGTATACATCCTAGACTTTTACAAGTGTCACACAATGGGGCAACATCTCCTAGGATGTTCATAATGGTAGATGCCACATCCACCATCATCATCTAATTCAATCTTCATAACTTCTTCTAATGCATCAACTTTTCCCTTATCCCTTTGGTAAGCATGTTGAACTTCTTTTTGTCTCTTGTAGTCATAATCACTACTTTTTTCTTTGAACTCTTCAACAATTTTTAGAACAACTTAAAATTTTCTATTCATAGAGTTCCATAATTGATCTACCTTAGCCAAAATTTTAAAGGTAAATTTTTTAATCAAAAAGGTTTTTTGGTTCACCACCTCATCAAGTGATGATTCCTCCTCACTATCATAGAATTAGACCTCCCTCTTTCTAATGGAAGGGTTTCTATTATATTCTTTTGCACTTTCTCATTTTCTCAACTCTCCTTCTTCTTTTGCTACCTACTCGATTAGCCTTTGGATCTAATGGCCTCTTAGTTCTGACAATCACCCTTGGGTATAGACTCCAAGTGTTTTCCTCAATTTTGATTAGAGCCCATCTATGATATGGTGAAGTTGTTCCTATTGAGAATACCCATGGCTATTATATCTATGCAATAGAGAATAGTAGGTGTCCATGGTAGCATCTAAGAACTCATGTGTTCCTTGCTTCCAACCTTGGATCTACCTTTTCAAATTGGACACTTAGGAGTATGTTTGTTATTTTTCATTTAACAATTCAAGCATTGTATGCCATTACTTGATGGATTTTTGTTCTAAAGACCAATTCCAACTTTTTACTTCCTTAATGAGTTTCCTTGGGAGTAGCTTAAGCTTTTGCCAATCGTTCTCCACATTTTGCAAAGCACATGCATTGTGAAAAACCTAGAGATGATTTTTTGGCTCTAAGTTATATCTCCTTTTGAATTTGGGAATATTATTCATGTCTAGCCTCTTGATCTTGCTATCCTTTATGTTCCTAGTAGGAATTCTCACCATCTTTGTGATGTTTAGCATGCTTCAGGTAGTGATAAAAGGCTCATTGTAGCCATTAGCTTGGTGCCTATGATGCCCTCTACTATCCCTTCATTCATGGTGATAGGCCTCTCTTGAATGCCTACGTCCTAGATCTTAACTCACCCAATGATCCCTACAATCATCTTGGTCCCATAAATCACCTCCATCATGATCATGCCTCCTATGGTTGTGTTTAGAGCTAAAAAATAGAAGAAGAAGAAGAAGAAGAAGTTGAAGAGGAAAGAGGACTAGCACCATCATGGTGCCTGCCACCCCTCTTTAGTGGTCACAAGCATGATCATAATAATGATACTTATCCACATCCTTGCCATGACTCTCCTCTTTGGATCCCTCTTTATCATGGGATTTGTTCTTACTAGAACTAGGATTATGTATTGTTGACTACAAGTTCTAGTTTTGAACTCATTCATCAAAGTCAAAGAGAGAAGTCTCTCTATATAGAAAACCCCCAAAGAATGGTTCTCCACTATCTTTTTGGTACATCAGGAATGGGGAATCATTGGATAGCTTCCCCTTTGTAGATTAGTAATGCTACTCTAGCTATTGATCCCTCAAGCATTGTGCATTGGTGGAATGATAATCTCTTCTTTCACTATATTGCATAACATATTTAACATGAAGCCCTTGTATTCCCAACTACATAAGGATTTGTTGGAGCATCGTAGGAATGGATCAATTCTATGGGAACACAATGTTTCCCTCCATGTCTTGCCACTGTAGTAGTTCATCCTTATGTAGGATGAAGGTGAAATTAGATACATACTCATCAAGATGAGCATATACCACTCTATATTGCTGGGACACTTGTTGATTCACTCTATCAAAATTAGACAGAGAATCACTCCTATGAGAAAAAGATAAGAAATGCAGTGTGCTTTCTTATAGTTTTTGTAGCTATTTAAAGTATGAAATGACTTTAGGGTTCATTCCAATGATGTTAAATAATTTTTTACTAAGTCCTAGATAGCACACGTAACAAACTCAAGGTCCTTAGAAATGATGCCAATCATGAGCAGATATGCTCAACCAAATGAATTATAAGCATTCACGTGTGATCCAGTCAAATTTTGCAGACCTTGAGTTACTAGTACACTAGTTTTGGGATGTGAAATCTAATCATGATAATCATTTTCATGCCAAGTACACTTGTGGATATTAGTTATATGGTTAAGTGTAATTAAGGCACATTATTTTTATTATTTTATATTTTATTTTCCTACAATTAATACCAAGTTGAAACTTAATTTATAAACCAATTTAACTAATTTGATTACTAATTAATAACTATCCTAACATAAGTATCCAGTCCCACTTTTCACACACATCTTGAACACATATAATGCTACTTGATTACCAAACATTAAGCATTGCTAGGATTACCAAGTTTCATGTGCATGCTTAAAGTCATCGTATTGATGTGCATAATTAATTACTATTTAATATAGCTAGCTTAATTTAGCTTAATTACTAGGAAGCATTAAAGAAAATTGTGCAAAATATCAAATGCATAAGTAAAAGAATTAATCTAGCCAAGGTGTTGCAACATTTATCAAAAATCTCATATTTATTTCCACACACACTACTGTGCTCAAGTACTACAGTGCTTAAATAAAGATTCATACACTCAATGACTCCTACTATAGGCACATTGGAAAACATTTGAACTCTAGAGAAAAGAAACTGCAAGAGCTATGCTATTCTTTCATAAAAATTATGCCCAAACTATGTGCCCAAGCACTATATTTATAGGCCAACACACATCCTATGATATTGGATATTCAACATCACTTCTTGGGCCTTGATATCAAGTATCTAATATCAAGGCTCCAATATCAGATATTCGATATTGAAGTCGACAAAAATACACTTCATCACAATTAAACATTTGAAGTTCTTAACTAAAATTATCATAGTTAGCATTTTGGTAAGGAAGCTTTCTCCTACAATCACAATGCATGTCATTGTCCCTTTTCTTATTGCTTATTTTTTCCCTTTGATTTGTTGGTGACTACTAATCTTAGATTATTATTATTATGATCAATTAAATTCACAATTCTACTAGCATATAAGTAATGTTACTTAATTGGGACACAATTTTCCTTAAGTGTAAGCTAAATTTTCTCTCAGTCAATTTCAATTTTGCTTAAGATATAACTAAAGTTTGCTTTTTGATTTGCTAAATTTCACTATTGTTAACATATCTAAAGCTGCAAAAGCAAAAATGTAAGTTTTAGATGGACTAAAAACATTTTATTTACTTATATACTTTTAATTATTTTTTTACTTTAAGTGAAATTAATTATGACCAAAAATAAATTTGAATTGTATTTTAAGAAAAATTGAAATGGCTTTTTAATCTAAAAAAATTACTATAAACAACAATGAATTTAAATGATCAATAATTTTTATGAAATCATTTTCCTTTTACATAAAAGTTATTTTCTTTAAACATTATTTCTTTTGATGTTTGAACTTAGACATGTGGCATGCATCCTTGATCAAAAAAATGTCATGCTCTGAGTCAATGAAGGCCCTTGATAGGCCTCAAACATTTGATGTCTTTCAATAAAATGCTCTGATTTGCTTTGTGATAAGCGGTGAGGTACCCCTATGCCAAACCATATGAATCACTAAGGCATTCACACACAATCTGATGAAATTCCATGGATTCCTACTATTTTTATACACAGGATTCAATGTAAAAGGTGAATCTAATCATGGAACAATTGTTATCTTTCCAAATACACTTGTGAGGCTTAGTTGTATGGTTAAGTGTAATTGACGTAGATGATTTTTTTTATTTTATGTTTTTCTTGCCTAAGGTTGGTAGTAGATTGGGAATAAATTGATTAACTAATTTAATTGCTAATTAATAACTAAATATCCTAACATAAGCATGCAGTCCCACTTTTTGTATACATCTTGAACACGTACAACATTGCTAGAAGACTAATCATTAAGTGCTACTGGGATTACCAAGTGTTATACATATGCTTGAAGTGGTCATCCGTAAGTATGCTAGTCTATTTATCTTAATTAATTACTTAATTAAAGTCTAAATCATTCTAGCTTAATTAATCACTTAATTAATGAAAATAATAAATGCATAAATAAATTAATAAACTAGTCCAAGTGTTGCAAGGTTTATCAAAAAGCTCATCTTTGTTGTCGCATATACTTCGGTGCATAGGTACAATAGTGCTTGAATAAAGATCCATACACTCCTTGAATCCTACTATGGGCACATAGAAAATTATTCTATCTCTTACACAAAAAAATTACAAGAGTTCTATTAGCAATTAAAATTCCATGTCTCCTTCAGATGGTTGGGGTGTTGTATTTATAAGCCTACTAGGATGCCACGTCAATGGGTACACATCAATGTAGGAAACCCTACATCGATAGGATCCCATTGATAAGGTTGTGTCAATGGCATGCCATCAATGTAGACGATCGAAGACTCTTCATCATACCCCAACAACTAAATGAAAACTCATCCTTGAGTTCCTTACAAAATTGGAAAGGTATGGGATTATTGACTAACATATGACACAACAAAATGTCACTAGAATGTCATTTGGACTTGGTTTAAATCTTCCATAGAAAGGTTAATGATTACCTTAACCACCAATAAAACACAAGAATTTATTATGCCTATGGTAAGATACCTCATGTCCCGATTTCTACAATCCTTTCTAAGTCCATTTCATCTCATTGTATGAAAAATCATAAATTGTGAATTTGTATAACATCGTATAATTTTCCTAACTTGGTGGTACTAACATGTGTGTTTTGCTAAATAGGTATGCATTAAATTCAATGCCTTGGATGCCTAAGAACACTTTTAAGTGTGGCTATACTAGGGCATTAAAGGTTGGAGCCTGCATTGGGAAGGACCCACTTATATACTTGATGTCTCTTATACCTGCCAAGTGATCCCACATCATCTTAAACCTTCCAAATTCAATAAATGTCAATAAAAACCTTCCTTATCGCTCAAACTATCCATTTCAATAACATGAACACATTACCAATCTCACCCATATTATCAACACTTCATAAACTTTCATACCCCGAGATTCCTTCTTTACGAACTTTCTATGTCAAATTTTCAAAAAATATGTATCATGCATAGCCAGAGACCCTCTAAACATGCTTTATACCTTCCAAAAATTTCAAATGATACATTTTTGATCCTCAAATATTATCAAAAAATGTGAATTTTTTACCTCCAATATTGAAGCCCATAAAATCTATATATATGTAGACACTTAGCTAAATTTTCATCATTTTTCACATTTGAGCCAAGGGAGATTTTATCATTTTTCTTCTACAATATAAGCTCTAACCTTCCAACTTCCAACCCTCATAACCCCACAATTATAGCTCTGATTTTCATGCTTCTTGAACCTATTTGATCATGGAGCTCTCAACTTAGTCATGGGGGTGTGCCCAGTGGGATATAACAAAAATTGAAGTTAGAATTTGCTAATGCCTAGAAGGTATTATAAGGGTAAGCATGAAGGGAAAGTTAAAATTTTTTAACAAAAATTAATCACATTAATGCCATAAACTCTTAAATCATCCTCTTAATGAACCATACTAACCATTATGAGCCATAAATAAAAACAAAATGGACAGCTATGAAGGATTATAAGAAAATTAACACTTTGTAGGGTTTCTTTTTGAAAATTTTTATAATTTTGTAGTCATAATAAGCTAAGCATTTAATTTAAGGATATAAAAAAGTAAAAGAGCTATCAAAATCAGACAACACATTCTAATAATTTCTAAATCCTTAATGATTGTAGATGGTCATAGAGAGAGGAGCAATAGGAGGACCCTCACATTCAACAAGTAAATAACCAAGAGGTCAAACAAGAGCATAAGAGACATAAGAAAAACATGTGGATTAGGAGGTGCAATCTTGTAGTGTCCATCAAGAAAATCCTACCACTAGACAATCATCTCAGGGTGAGGTGGAAGAATCCACAAGTATAAGGATAGTGCCTCATTCTATCACAAGAATGCCTCCAAATCATCCAAGAAAAGACACTCCTGACCATAGTAACTATGGAGATGAACTTTGGTCCATTCATAAAGTTTGTTCAAGAGGTAGTAAGGATGAAAATCCAAGCATCACCACTATGACCTATGCTTTTAGATAGTGGAAAATGGTATCTAGGGGAGACTTACCAATTTTGGCATAATAAAGAAGTGGATTATTTGGCCAACATCAAAGGAGTTTCCATTTCATATTTAGTCAAGGTGATAGTAGAAGCTCCAAACATGCCTAATGAAGGGGCAAGCTTGACTTATCTATCGACAAGATTAGACATGGAAACCAAAAAACTATGATTATAGAGGACATATGGCAAAGAAGATAAGGAGTATAATGAGTTAACTCTGGAGGAAAGAATTTATTTTAAAATTGGCACATACCATCTATTTTCCACAAAGAGGTTGAATAGATTATCCACCTATGTAGCTAGAGGAACTATGATTTTGATAGAAAAGGACAATGCTAATCTTGCACGACTCTATTTAATGGAGATTTAAAGGTAGTTCGAAGAAAAAAAGGCAAGGAAGCTCATACTTCCATTTCCTTGCCTAATCAAGAAGCTATGAAAATTTGTTAGAATCCTAGGATACACTAATGATGTCCTTATGAAGGTCCAAAATGCCTCATATGCTAAAATACTTATGCTAGCACCACTAAATAAAGATTAGGTGGAGGAAGAAACAAAAGTTGGGGAAACTATACAAACCACTGAACAATAACAATAAGTGCAACCCAGTGATCAGTAGCAATAATAGCAATAACAAGAATAGCAACAACAAGTTCCTCCACCACCATTGTAGGTCTACAAACCATCAATGACTTATCTGCAACAAATTGCAATGACTATCAATTAGGGAGCACAAGAGGAGCTCAACCTCTACAAAGTAATTAATAGTGCCATACAACCCATAGTTTCTATAGATCTTGTAAGCGAATAGATATCTTTGTAGTTAGGAGGAGAGGCACAATGGTCACATTAGATCTTTAGGAATGCTACATCATTTCAAGTGATACTTGAAATAGGAGAAGGAGCCATAGTTGTTGTTATGCAATACCAAGATGTAGTGGGAGCCATGGAAATGATCATGCATCATATCAAGAAATATTTCAACATACCTATTGTGTTGCCAGCTGATTTAAGTAGAGCAAGGAATGCTCAAAAATTAGTTGGTACCTTAATGACTCCTATGGATCATGAGGATGTGCTAGATCAACTACTGCAAATTGGGCAAGTAATGACAACTCTTTTGGACATCCCAAGTGATGTCACTACAATTCAGTTAGAATTGATTGTAACCAAGGGTAAGCTAGTCATGGCAAAGACCAAGGCAAAGCATGCGTACGATGAAATTCTTAAACTATAGGAAGAGCTAATGACCCTGAGGGTTGAACGTAGAGATCCAATGTAATATGTTTCACCTACCTAGCTAGAGAAAATAAATTTCTTAGCAAATGGAAAACGAGAAGGAGAAAGAATTTTGAAATGCCTTAGTAGCAAAATCATAGGCATACGCACATGCTAAAGCACTCACTATAGCACAAGAAGAAAACACACAACTTGTTGTAGATAACACTAGGTTAACCAATGTCAAGAAGCATAAGAACATCCATTAGTTGAGAGAACAACTAATGTGGGTTAACCAAGACATGAGTCACTTAGCAAGAGAAAATAGGATGATCTCAATGGATGAGGTATGCACAATTAGACATAAGTTAGCTATTGAGAGTAGCATGTGGTAAAATAAAGCTAAGAAGCATGAAAGGCTCAAATAACACCTTTGTGAATTGGTGGGGATGTATAAGCAAATCAATAAGAAGGAGATCCAGATGGCTAAAGCCTAAATTAATTCCATATCAATGAAAAATCCATACTGGCAATCCATCTTAGATAGTTATGCTCATGTCCATCAAATGAAAGTAAAAAACAAAGATGTGTAGATAGAGGATATAAAAGAATACATGGGGTTAGTTAACCTTCATTATGCTAACTTAGCCATGTTAATTTCAAGTAGGCACAGAAATAAATTATATAACAAGTAGCAGCCATGTATACATTGTATGAAAAATAGTTTGCAGATAGAAAAGATGATATGCAAAAACTTCAAGTGGAAAACTCTGAACTAGAAGTAGTTAAGGTTGGCTACAAAGGGAAAAATGATGTTGTAGTGAATTCGGTTAGAAGATTTTTTGATTATCATGAGTTATGAGTTAAGGCCAAAGCATTTGAAAAAGAGTGAAGGTACTTTACAGCATTGTATGTCAAAGCCAATCAAATGTTTTCATAGTTTCCATGTCCATGGGATGTACCTACTCCATCACACACTGCACAACAAGCATGTACGATGCATGACCCAAGAATAGAGGAGGAGAAAATTAAGGTGCTCTTGAATAAATACAAATTCTTGAAGCCTAATGACAAGGGGAAGTAACCAATGTAGGAGCTACCACCACTGAGAACCACATAGGATACATCAAGCTTCATCCAATTTTATTTTTTGTCAAAGTTTGTCCTATCATATCTTGTGTCATTTTTGTAAAAACACCACTACGACATAAAGTGTCATGTAAATCTACCTTTCAATTTTGTAAAGAACTCTATCCTCATTTTGTTTTAACTTGAGGATGAGTTTTTAGTCAATTGTGGGGTGTGATAAATTAAAATTTTTTTTTACTACCATATCAAATATACAATATCGTTGCACTAGCTACATTATTGTATATGTGATATTGTGGGATGCATGTCAACCTATAAATACAACACTTAGATGCATGAATCTACAATAAGTTTTCATTCAATAGTAGCATAACTCTTGTAGTCTATTTTCATGAGTTAGTCTTTAGCACTTAGAAGTGTGAATGCCCAAAGCGTAGTGTGATGTAGTGTACGAAGTCTTTATTAGAGCATCTTGTACTTGGGCACAAGTGTGACTAGCAATAAAAATCAAGCTATTTCATACTATTGCAGCATTCTCATAGTTTACTATTTTACTTAGAATAATGTATACTATTTTCTTAGTTAATGTTTACTTTTCCATGCACTTTACCATTACTGTTGTTAAGTAGGATGAGTATAGTTGAGCTCGAGCACTAAGTGTATTTGCTTGGTAACCTAGTAGTGGTATTGCTTGGTTTGCCTAACAATGAAGTACTTGGTAATCCTAGTAGTAGTTACATAAAGCCCATGGTGTGTATGGAAGGTCAGGACTATATACTCATCACCTTAGAATAGATTAGATTTGTTTACTATTTTAGTTAGACTTAGACTTAGAAACTCTTTTCACTTCACCATGTTCACAAAGAGCTAGATGGCCACACTATGAGCTAAACTATACATGTAGACTTCATGAACTTCATGTGGTTAGACAAAGGTCTCGAACTTAAACCACTTACTAGTATAATCACATTGCCTCATCCATGGATTACAATCTAGTCATGCATAAATACTTGTGACTTGTATGGTTGGGTGTTGGATTGCTCCATCCATCATCAGTTACTTTAATTAGTAACATTTTATGTAAGAAGATAATAAGCCCTAGCTTAAATTTTGATATATTTTATAAAATTATCTTATACTTCATGGTAAAAATTTTGATTTCCATTACTTAAATCATTTAGAGGGAAGGGGTGTTTGAACCGAAAATATTTTTTTTAAATAATATTAAACACAAAAACAATATAGCCCACCAAAATCAAACCTATAACTAGAAGTTTCCAAACCAAGACTCTTACCACTAGGCTAACACCTCATTGTTACTAATTAAATCATTTTAGGTGTTTGTACTTATGCTTGAACTATAATCTTATAACTTAAAAAATAAACATGACTATTTATTTTTAAAAATTCTATAAATATTAATTTAAAGATAGGATATTCTTGTACTTGGGATGTTCAAAGAAGTGGTGCATCACAAAGGTAAAAATATATATGGGAATTTTATGACATTTTCTTGAGGTTAAATTGGAGTAACTTTATTCTTCAATTAAATTTGTGTAAATAAGCAAAAGCCTAATATTTTCATTTTTAAAAAATTGCATGAAGAATTTTGAAAGAATTTAATGGCACAAATAACATGGAGGCAAATAATCAAATGTGGGAAGATTGTAATTATAGAAATTAATTGGCCAATTTTTTCATGAATAATGATTATTCAAGAAGGTTGTAATCAAGTGAATATCAATAGAATTTGCAACCTCATGAAAAATCCACTAATTCTTAGTCAAAACCCATCCATTTTTAATTTCACAAAATTAATATTCATATCAACTAAATAAAACTAAAATTTTATTCCAATCTTGTAATAATTCATCAATGAATATGAAAATAATAAATGGTATGAGAATTTAAACATAAATGACCAAAATTCACTAATAAAATTTATATTACAATAAAAGTCAAACACTTTATACTGAGAATAACCAACCAAAAAACTATCCAAATAGAAAAATCAACATAACATATACTAAGCATACACACCATTACTAGATTTGATTTTGAATGCACTAATATGGTACTAGATTTCATCATTACTGGATGAAACCGGAAGTATGACATTGAACATCAAAAATCTAATATCAAAGTAGCATAGAAAATGACTTCTATAATGCCACTACCTATATATATATATATATATATATATATATGAAAACATTTATGCTTTTTCTAGTTTAGTAGCTAAATTAACTAGGTGGACTACTGTCTTTACTCCTTTTATTGTTCATGCAACATTTCTTGTAGCTTCTCATACAATATCTTTGTAGGCTTTGGATATGATAACAACTATGGGTGATACAAAAATGTAGTCTTTGTGTTATTTAAGGTCAATATTCATACCCTCTACTTTTCCATCTTAACCAATTTGCATTTTCATTTGATAAAGTTAAAATGACAATGAGAATCATTAAAGAAATCTACTTGAGAAAAATTATAATGTGGCAAAACAAGAACTTTTGGATTCAAGAGAGAGCATTACATGTTATGTTCTAGTACATGCTTTCAGTTTTCCATCACAAAGGTAAATAATATGATAATTAAAAATACCATTACCATTTTTGTGACTTTATCTCATGAATACAAGCTCTATGGAAAAAATAAAATGAATAAATATAGTAAGGAGTGCCTAATTTCTTAACTATTTTTAGACAGCTCAACTTTTTCTATAGCTCTATCGAAGAGCTACTGAGTCTCAATAGAACTAAAAAAACCCTTTCACTATAAGTTTCATAAACCATTATTGAATAAACTTTAAGACATCCAAACAACCCTTTAAAAAATTATCAAATTTGAATTCATCCAAAAAGAGGATGGCAAGTGAATCCTATTAACATATGCTAAGGCTTTAACTAGTCCAATAATAATTAGAACTCTCTATTCCAGTAATAATTAGAGCTCTCTATTTATTATAAGCTTCCAATGTAGCTATATGTAAGTAATACTAAACTTTATTATAGAATTTGAACTTTCTCTAAGTTTTTTATATTTAGATTTTGTAAAAAGAAATTGGAAATTAAAAAGGTCTCAATGTTTCATGGAAAATAATTTAATACATTCATTTATATAATGTAATTAAATACATTAGTTTTAGTTTTGCTTTAAAAAAACTAATTTAAAATCTAAATTTGAATATGGATGACTACATAAATTAAGGAAAAAGGTACCAATAGTTGCCAAGTTTATGTTATCGGAAGTGAAATAGAAGATGTTCAATTTGAAAGAAAAAACTCTAGCATGGAGCTCTAAATTAGTAGAATAGCTTCTACTCATAACTATATTGATAATTGGTTTCTTATGCTTGGATGCTGATGCCCCAAATAACACATTTGAACATTTCAATTTTTTTCATCCCCTCTTATCCCCACCCATGGGTCCTTACCAACTCCTTGAAATACAACATATTAATTCATAAGTACTATTTTCAGAGGAACCTCATTGCAAGCAAGCTTTCCTACATAATGATAAATTGAATACTTGTGATTCTTTCTATATTCTATTGGAAAACAATTAAATAAAGAATGTAAAGGGGAAAATAATAGAACATACAAGATTTACATGATAAAACCTTAAAGTTCTATAATATGAAAGAAAACATGAGGTGTTGTGTAAATAAAAAATAATATTTTTATGTTTTAAATTAATTTATAAATAAATGATGTAAAGGGAAACTAATTAAATAGAGGATGTAAAGAGTAAAAAACAAAACATACATCATTTAAGTGATAAAATCCTTAAAACTCTTTAATATGAAAGGAAATATCTATGGTGTTGTGTAGACTGAAACTCATATTTTCATATTTTAAATTAATTCATAGAAGAAGATTATTGTATGCTTATTATCATCACATTCAAAGGATTATCTCATTTAGTAATCTTATTTTCAATAATGTCATTTCACTTGATGAGTTGGCAACTTATGTATCACAATAATCTAAATTTGATTCCTTCTCTAATTGTTTCTTCTTTTATGATAAGACTTTTTACACTCATTACAATTGCACTTAAAAAGCTCATATCCTTTATAGCATAGTTTGTGCTTAAATTTAGTAATTCCTAAATTACAAGTACAAGTTATAAATTGAGTTAAGCATCAACTAAGTTTCTTAAAATAGAAAATTCAAATTCCTAGAAATAAGAAAGAAAACATCATAGATGGAAAGAAAAAACTAAAGATAAATATTATCAACTCAACATATTCATCATCATTGATAATTGATGAGTCATGAAATTGCTGACAGTCGCGATAACACACCCACGATATCGCATCTAATGTGATATCGCATACACGACATCACAACACAACCCGCAATATCGTATACGTGATATCACGGCCTGTCTCCTCATCTATAAATAAGAGGTAGATAGATGAGTTTGGGGATCTAGTTTCTAGTTCCTTACGCAAACTCTTGTTGTTTTTCCTTCTTAGAGTTAGAATTATTTCCCAGTGTATGCCCGCAGTGTGGTGAATGTAATTGTATGGCATCCTTTATTTGAGTGTGACGTACTTGGACATGCACATGACCAACCATAAAGATCGAGATTACTTCATCATTGTAGCATTCACTTAGTTTAATTATTTAATTAATTTTTATTTACTACTTTCCTTGTTAATCTCTCTCACCCTTAAACTCATGTTAAAACTCGAAATGAGTACGACTTGATTAAGTGTGACTACTTGGTAATCCAATAGTATACCTAGGATCTACGCTTGGTAATCCCAATGGTAGTTGTGCATGAAGTCCAAGATGTGTACGGATAATCAACGAACGGATGCTCATCGCACTTAGGATCATTTAGATTCTCTCACCCTTTCTCCCTTAGCTTAGATAATATTACTTTTCATTGCCTTCAGGATTAGCATTAGATTAGAAACCCATCATACATCTCACTCTAGACTAAACCATATGTGACAAATCTAATACTAGTCCAAGTGGGAAGATAGTGAACTACGAACTCAGGCTAACTTTCTAGATGCCAAAACTAGTCCGTCTAGGGAGTTCGATTGGATTGTGTGTGTAATGCTCGTATTCGTATGATTGAGTGTAGGGGTAACTTGCCACTCATTATTGGTGCCATTTCTGGGGACAGTGCTAGTTATCTAGATTAGTTATATCATACAAGGTCACTATATAGGAATTAATGATATATCTTTCAGGAAGAAATAATTATGAAAAAGTCACATACAAATTCACACATAATCTCACGACCATGCCTCTCCTACAAGACTATAATAATGCCATACCTAGTGAGGAAATTCAATGGAGAACCAACGAATTAGATGATAATGAAGATTGGAGTACGCAATCCGAAGTGGGGGTTTCTTATAAACATAAACGAAGGAAACATCGTCCAATGCACAATGGCATAACTTACTTGATGACGATGAACCCCCACTAGCCACTACAAGCCTAACACAAATACAAGAGGCTGTTTGAATCTCACGTAGGCATTGTAAAGAGAGCTGTCTACCCAGGCTTGATTTAAACAACTTCCCTAATTTTTTAGGAGGCTATGACTTAGATCTGCATCAACATTTACAAGCCTTCTATAATTCCTATGCATGGAACAACATTGATAGTGGTTGGAAGAAACTCAAGCTCTTCCCTATGACACTCGTTGGCCAAGCAAAAGTATGGTATAGATTGTTAAAACCAAATTCAATACAACATTGGTCAACAATGGTAGAACTCTTTAATGAAAAATATCAAACCTATGCAAGAGTGTCAGCCTTGAGGAAACAAATCTAAGGATGGAAACAAGAAAAACATGAACCCTTGGACATGGCCTTAGAAAGATATTACGCATTGTTAAACAATTGTCTAGGCCATGGGTTCTCTGAGGAAAGGCTAATGTACCATATCATTGATGGGCTACGTAATGAAACCAGAGAGATCTTAGGAATGTATGCCTAAGGTCAACTATACAAACTAATCAAGGTCAAGAGCTTATTAAGCGAGTAGAAAAAGAAGAAGGAGAAATGGATAGATGGGAGAGTGTTGGAAAACATTAATGGGACCAAAATATCAACGTAACAAAGGTCCATAATCATAAAAAGGAGAAATCAACCTATCACAAGGAGAAAGAATCATCTTTGCCAATACAACAATCATTAGAAGAAGTCAAGGCAAAGATCAATAAGATGTTGGAATGGATGTATCAAAAGTGTGGAGAATTTATTGATATTATTGGAGATAGAGTTTTAACAACACAAGAAATAGGACAAAACAGTGGCAATCAAAAAGAAGGGATAAGGAAAATAAGAACTTAATTGCCAATCATACATATGAATGTAACATATGTTTGTATGATCACACCAAGGGCCAATGCCCAATCTTGTTACATTTACATGAGCATTGGGGAAACACGTTACATCCAGAGTTCGTATAGAGATATTGTGTTCAATCACAGTGAAAAAAATCCCAGTCATGGGGGAGATCACCATTAAACTAGAGACACCCTTTGTATCATCCGAACCCAAATGCTTATCTTGTTCAACATCCTGTTTCTCCAACTGGGCCAATGCACTTTATCTCACTGCAGTACCATTCTCCTCAATACTATTAGCCCATGCCTTCAACACAACCACTACCTTATGTACCTTACACTGCTCCTCCTAATTTTCAACATTCTCATCCATTCCCTCCTTATACATCGCCACCAACTGTTCCTAAGGTATCTGCACCATAGCAACAACCCATGAACATTACTTGTGCTAGTACTTCCAACAACAATGAGAGACCTCAACAACATCGAAGGTGTCCCTTCTTTAGAAATGACCCTAAGAAGGAACAACACAATTCTAAGGCCACTACACCCTCCAACTTAGCACAACTCCAACCCTGTGGTGCACCCTTATCTTTGAACCCAACGCCTCATGTAATCTCATCAGGGCCACCAACTCACACTCTAACAACCACATGTCCCAATTAACATAGGAATGGAGAGTGAAAATTTGATCCTTTCATACCATCTAACAGTCCCAAATATCATAGTGGGTCAACTCGTTATCCGGGAACTACATCATATAAATTACCCCACTATGCTTACTATAATCAAGTGTGTGAACCCTGATGGGGTAAGTATGACCAGGCTCCAATATTTTCAACATGCAAGGATCGTCAGCTTTCATTTATTAATCCTTTCCGTTCTCAACCTTTTAGTTATGGGGGATAACCCCCATCCTAATGACAAGCAGGATTAATAACTATTTTTTATTTTTCTTTAATTTTACAACTTTTTATTTTCCATTTTTTCATTTTTCAACTTTTTGTTTTATCTTTTTGTCTTTTGGTATTTTTGTCTTTTTATAAGT
This sequence comes from Gnetum montanum, assembly GCA_015680685.1. Taxonomy (NCBI): domain Eukaryota; kingdom Viridiplantae; phylum Streptophyta; class Gnetopsida; order Gnetales; family Gnetaceae; genus Gnetum; species Gnetum montanum. The sequence continues at coordinate 209,417 of MNCI01007684.1, read as the reverse complement.
AATCTCATCTACGAATAAAACACTCATGTGGACCGTTGGTTGAGGTGTTTTCTATGTTATTAAGTCATGAGTGATCAATTATTTGTAACAGTGAGCCCATTACACCCACTCATCCACTCTACAAATAAGACGTTCTGTTCGAGGGTACACTGATATTCTTGACATTCTTAAAAACTTAAAATTAATTTTGTGTTCATTGTACCTAGAATGAAGAAGGATGGACGAAGAGGGAATGATTAGGGTGTGACATCAAGGGGACTTACGTATTCTCTTTGGTGACGTCTATGGGAGTTATCATGCAACGTGATCGTACCAAGATCCTTGCAGATCTAAGAATAATTGGGAGTAAGAGTAATCAAAAGGGCACTCAAAAGTCCAATGCTATTCCAGGGGGTCCCACTAGAAAGACATGCACCCATTCCTGAAGGTTGGTGGCTTCTATGGATTCAGTATTTAAAAAAAGAAGAAGATAGAGGGAAAAAAAGAGAAAATGAAAAGAAAAGTGCCACAAAAAAAGTCACTTCTCCCTTGAATAAAACGCCAAGTGATCATATGCCTTGTTGTTATGGTACTCTCGTAGTCATTCATCATGGGATGAAACAATGTAATGTCACTAGTCAGAGGAACGGACTTGGTCGTAATCTTGGAATGATGGGTTAATAACATGTTAATCATGCATTTCATGTAGGATTCACTATGCCCTGGGTCAGTTACCTCATGTCCCAATCTCTACAATCCCTTCTATACTTCATCTCATCTCACTGTTCGTGTAATTGTAGCTCGTGTTGTGTGTAACATAGAATTCTTACCTCATTTCGATGATAATTACATGTGTGTGTTTTGTGGAATTAGTGCAGATTACATTTAACCCTTCTAGTACCCATGGACACTGTAAGTGTGGTTACACAAGGGCATTATAGGTAGGAACCTACTTTTGGGAGGACCCACTTGTGTAATCTTTTGTAATCTTCACTTATGACATAGCTCACACACACCATTTCTTACCCTTAGCATAATTTTCAAACAATTTTCTTTCCCTACTACTATCCCTCTGAATAATAATGTTCCTATGTACCATTACATGACCTTTTTCTTTACCACACAAGGTTCTTCTTGATAAAGCCCACAGATCATTATTCATGCCTTCCAAACCATCTAATTACCTTGGAACCCTTTAACAATCATCCAGATGTCCTTAGTTTACATTGTTTAATTTCCAAGAAATATTAAAAATTTGGTGCATTCTCTAAGTGCCCTAACTTTGATGAAAATATATATACATGACCCCCCTGTGCTAATCAACATCATTTGCAACTGTTCATGCAGGGGAAGTTTTTCAAATTCCTCTCTACGACTTGCGATTGCGCATCCCTTGCTTTCATATCCATAACTTGCTCCCTGGTACTCCGATTTTCATTCCGTTTGAACCTACTTGAACCTAGAGTGTTCAACTTAGTCGTGGGGGAGGGGCACATGCTGAATAGTGCATAAATTGTTTGGTGCATAAATTTTTTGAAATTCATCATTGCCCTAAGGACATCTTTAAGGGTAATGAGTTGTAAATTAAGAATAAAATCTGTCAAAAATAATTTCATCCCTTTAGCTATACCAGAAAATTAAATTTGGAAACAACCTTAGCAAAGAGGACTCAACATTATAATCTTTCAAGGACATGTCCTTCCAATAATTAACATCACACAGAAATAAAGTAAATCTATTAAGGCAAGCAGTAAGGTATAACCTAACTTTGGTAACAACCTTACTAACGATTGGCCCCCTGTGATTGCAGATGGTCCCGAAACGTCGACAATAGGAAGGTCCTTCTTAATGTGTGATGAAATAACCTAGAAGAGGTAAAAGATAAGATCTTGCTAGATAATATGCATAGCAGGAGGAATAATCATTTAGTATCTACCAAGAAGACCCTACTGCTATACAATCAAGGCAAGCAGAACGAGGAGCTACTATAGCATCTAAAAAAGGACAATATCTCACATATGAAAGGTCCAAATTCACTATAGTGATCATGGAATTAAACTTTGGACCTTTTACAGAATTTACTCTAGAGGTCATTAGGGATCACCTCAAAGGATCCCCATTATTGCCTACCCTCTCTGAAAGTGGTGCCTAGTACTTAGGGAAAATGTATCAATTTTGGCACAATAAAGAAAAAGGAACCACAATGAATAATTGTGGTGTGACTTTTAATTTCTCTATTTAAGCCATTTCAGAAGTATTAAACCTTCCGAATACAGGACCAAAGGTTGTTTAGAATCAGCTCGACACCTTCAGAACCAAGCAACCTAATAAACTATTGATAGAGAATAAAAGGGTGGTAGAAGAAAAAGAGAAGGTTGACTGGGGTGCCTCTATGACACAAGTGCAAACTTAAGCGCATGCCAAGGCACTCAAGGCCTTACAAGGGGAGAAAATCTAGGCCATACATCAACACCATCAAATCCCAAGACCTAGAGCACAAGAAAAGGAAAAGACACCCATGGAGGAGCCACTGTCACCAGGAACTACATGAGTTCCATCCAATTTTGTAATCATAGGATTTTCTTTTGTGTTGTGTCTCAATTTTTTTCTAACTCCACACTACAGCATGAATCCATTCTAGCTAGTCAATAATCCCATACCTATCCACTGTGTAATCAATGGAGCTTGGGCTTAGTTTAACTCGAGGATGAGTTTTCATTCAATCATGGGGGTATGATGAGTCATGAAATTGCTGACAGCCACGATAACGCACCTGTGATATCGCATCTGACGTGATATCGCAGGGCAACTAGCGATATCGCATACATGATATCGCACCCTATCTTCTCATTTATAAATAAGAGGTAGACAGATGAGTTTGGAGATCTAGTTTTTAGTTCCTCACCCAAACTCTTGCAGTTTTTCCTTCTTAAAGTTAGAATTATTTCCCAGTGTATGCCCACAGTGTGGTGAATGTAATTGTACGACATCCTTTATTCAAGTGTGACATACTTGGACATGTACATGATCGACAATAAAGATCGATATTACTTCATCATTGTATCATTCACTTAGTTTAATTATTTAATTAATTTTTATTTACTACTTTCCTAGTTAATCCCTCTCATCCTTAAACTCATGTTAAAATGGGGAATAAGTACAACTTGATTACAAGAGTTTGAGTGCGACTACTTGGTAACCCAGTAGCATACCTAGGATCTGCACTTTCTAATCCCAGTGGTAGTCATGCATGAAGTCCAAGATGTGTACAAATAATCAAGGAATGGATGCTAATCGCACTTAGGCTAGTTTAGATTCTCTCACCCTTTCTCCCTTAGCTTAGATAATATTACTTTCCATTGCCTTCAGGAGTAGCATTAGATTAGAAACCCATCATACACCTCACTCTATACTAAACCATACATGACAAAGCTAATACTAGTCTAGGTGGGAAGACAATGAACTACGACCTAAGGCTAACTGTCTAGATGCCATAACTAGTCCGTTAGCAGAGTTCGATTGGATCGTGCGTGTAACAATCATATTCGTATGGTTGAGTGTAGGGGCACCTCACCACTCATTAATAATAAGTAATAATATAGAACCAAATGAGAGGGATTCATAATTAAAGTGAGAAAAAAATCAAAAGACAATTAGGAAGGAAAATGGTAGGAGAATTAGTAAACCTTGGATCTCACATTAAAGAGAGGAATGTTTGACATATCTCTAATTATGATTCTATGATGTAAGGTGACATTACTGCTAGTAATATCAAGAAGAAACTCAGTGCTAGCATCATTGATAGCAGTGAATCCTGAACTTGATTTCTTTAGCAATGTTATCTTAGCAGCCAGTGCTCTGGTAAGGAAGCTTTCTCCTGCAACTACAATGCCTACCATAATCCCCTTCCTTGTGGTACTTCAGCATAGTCGAATCCTCCACCACTTCTACCTCCATTTTTAGCACTAGCACTAGCACTAGTTTGATCCTTTAAGTAAAGTGGCTACTCCACTAAGGAGTTGTTGGAGGGAGTGTGAGAGAGAGAGAGGCGATGTAGCAATGGGAATCCATGAGAGAGCAAGAGAAATAGAGAGGGAGAAATAGAGATAGAAAAATTGATATATAGTAACTACTTCATGGATGATGTTGTATTCTATGTCTCTGTATATGGACATGCTCTTATGTTGTAGAACACGTGGCAGTTTAGCAGTGCGGGTGAGCTGTCAAGCCATGTAGTCACCAAGTTACATTACAGTGATGCAACGAAGAGGGCATGGTGGTGCAATTTATATTGTAAAATATTAAAAGTATTTAAGCATGAATGCAGTGCCTCATGCATATTTATAGCCACCTATCTCATTTAGGATCACTAAATAAAAAGTGGTTTCTTCATTTTACCCAATATATATGCAACTACAAAATTGGATACAATAGCTACCCCAATGATGGCATCCTTCTCATCTCAAGGACCAAATAGTCTTACACACAATATACTAAAGTCTAATATAACAACTCCAAGGCTAAACATTCTTGTAGCATATTCCAAAGCATCATCTCCCATAGGCTTTTCCTTTGACAAAAGACACATGGATTTTAACATTGTTCTTAGAACTTCCATGTCTTGCCCACACATCTTTGATGTTATAGCCTTGTTAAGGGGAGCACACCCACGATGGAGTCTACTAGCCATCAAGTGTACAATCTTATCCACAACCACAAGAATGGACATTGATAGGACAAACATTATGAATTTATTTCATGGAGAAGTTGGCCTCCTTCAACTATGGTTTAGGTCATGTAGATCAAAATAAGGCAGTTAGCTCTGGCCTAGTGTATGACATGTCCAATGAAGTCTACTTGAAATTATTTTGTAGCTTGAAATATAACTCAACATAGATAAAGGCCATCATGGGAAATAATTTTAATTGCACAACTTGAATTATCCTTCCATAATAGTTTCAAATTAAAAAGCTTCCATCACTCTCAAAGAACTTTAAACTAATGGGCATAGAGTAGCGGACGTTTCACATGGTGGTGACATTATGCATTGGTGGAAAATGTGGTGGCAAACCTGCCATGTGGGCATTTAATGAAACTAGAAGAAAACTGCTTATAAAAGCAGTAGGAGGAACAATGGGGTGAATCAAGATCTTGGCCTCCCTTTTTCTAGCAATGACAGGCATGTCAGCAACATGCAACAACGAAAGTAGATGTTATAGGTAGCAGTCATGTGGTGATAAGCAATGAGCAACAACAAGAGCACAATGTCAAGATCGACAATAGTATATGGTGATTACCAGGTGACACGTGACAATGGATGGTAGGTAGCACACAGTAGCAAGTGGCAAGTAGCACATGATAGCTAAGGTAGAACCTATGATGATGACAAGGTGGGAAAACAAACATCATCTATGGGCCTTGCTCTCTCTTACTATTAGCGAGTGAAAAGTGATGTGGGAGATGTTGCAGCTAGCAATCATGTGGGAGCTGTAGGAAATGGTCATGCAGGAGTTGCAAGTAGTGTGTGGCAATGACAAATAGTGCTAGTAGGTGCAAATGATGGCACATGTCAGTGATGATAAATACCAGTGCACAACGGTGACAAAAAATAATGCATGTTAGTGGTAGCAGTGGCATGTGGCAGTGAGTGAAGGTGGTGGTAGTATGCATCAGCAGCAAATTTGTAGCAACAAGCAATGAGTAGCAGGTGTGAACAATAATGCATGGCAGTTAGTGTCAATGGTGTCAAGTGGTAGTAGTGATACATGGAGGTGAGAAGCGAGTAGTAGATAATGTGTAGCATGAACAACCTCAAAATAGTATTAAAATGGCCTAATTTCGAGGGTACAAGGCCCCCTCGAGGTCCCTAATGAATACCTCAAGTCCCAGCATCTAGAATCCCAATTTCAGGTTCAAAAACATGCGATTTTGGTCACTCACACCCAGGTCACGCTGGCAGCATGAGTCCAACATGAGTGCCCTAAAACAACGTCAAAATGGCCTAATTTCAAGGGTATAAGGCCCCCTCGAGGTCCACTAATGATTACTCTAGGTCCTAGCCCTTAGAATCTTGATTTCGGGCTTGAAAATACATCGTTTTCAATGCTTACGCTGGGGTCACACTGACAGCGTAAGCCCAACATGACCAAACAAAAATAGGTCAAATCAAGTAGTTCCAAGCATAATTTCCAACATCAACTCAACCCCCAAGGATAGGCAACAGTTCTACTTGTTCATAGGCTCCAGAAAATCAAGATTTAGGTATGAAATAAGGCATTTTGGCTTGGTCATGCTGTGGTCATGCTGGGGTCACGCTGATAGCGTAAGCCTAGTGCGAGTTGCCAAAATAACCCAAATCAAGGCATGAACAAACTCAAATTCAGCATCTAGACCACCCTAGAGAGCAGGCAGTAGTTGCACTTCAAAGAATAGGCATCAGAGGTCAAAATTTAGCTCAAAATGTGTCACTTCTAGTTGGTCATGCTGGGGTGATGCTGAGGATAGGCCAGGACCAAATAAACTCACGTTGGGAGCCCTGGTCATGCAGGGATGCCTCAAACAGCCACCAAACCACTCAAATCAACATCTTGTAGCAGTCGATTCAAAGGACCATGAAGTTTCAAGCAAGCCAGGGTCAATCCCTCTTGGAATTCGTTGTAAATTTTCATTGTAATCCTCATCATCTGTGAGCTTGTCAAGCTCTTACGCTACTTCCATGGGTGTAAGCCAGCTTGCGATTGTAATATACAGTGCATCCGGTCTAGAATGTATTCTACTTATGTACACCTATCACAAAATCCATTTTTTGTGGATCTCATAGTCATTGATCTCATTCATGAATCCTACTCCCGAGCCTAGAAAAATGTATAAATACCCTGTTCATTGAGGTAAACGGGGTTGAAAATTTTGGAGAATGAAAACCAACAATCCTGAGCCTGGATGCACGTGATCCCCAGTGCTGGCAAACACCACACATCAGAGCTTAACGTCTGATTTGCAATCCAGACTTGGAACTACGTTTTGAGCGGTGCACTCTTGTTAAACAATACAATATAGTTTCATTATTGACTTTCATTTTTATTGTTTACTCTATTTACACTTTATTTACAATATATTTCTATTCATGCTTCATTTACAATTCAGTCTTTGTTTATGCTGTGTGCTCTGTTTACATTTCGTGTCATTATTTGCATTCCATTTACATTCTATTTACACTGTTTACGATAACCCCAGCGCTAGCCATAGCTTAAGCTCAGGGAATTCCTTGGTTGATTTGCATGCAGACCATCCAAGGCACTTTGCCTTCATTTTTCCAGCTTACCCACATGTGAAGGCAGGGTTATCTATATCTCTCCAGAGATCTTTTAGCGTTCGTTTTCCTCCAACCTTACGCCGACGATTTCGAATGATACAGAAAATGGCGCTAGAAGGAGGGCCGAACTTGTTTTCCATTTAATAAAAATGCTGATCAAATTGCCTATTAAACATTACATGGATCAAGTGTTGAAACTAAAGCCTAGCTTAAGCTACTCACGTTGACCCCTATTGGTCACGCTGGCTTGCACATGCTACTGATAGGTCACGCTAGCTTGCACATGCCACTGATAAGTCATGCTGGCTTGCTCATGCTATAGTTAACTCACACTAAACTTGCTCATGCTACAGTGTTCACACTACTACAATGTCACACTGCTACAGTGCTACTACAATGATGCTACAGTGTTTTTTCAACAAAAACACACAAAACGCATTCATTTCAAAGCCGAATTCATCGTAATTCATACCTAACTTCAAGCCAATCTAAGTACTGACTGTCACCAACATGGATCACCTTGTCCAATACATAAAATACATACACATAATGATTCCCAAATGACTTCCTCTTACCTGAGATCGCCATCTGAGTATGAGTACGAGTTTGCGGCCTTGCCTGAACCCGACAACCCTTAGGGCCTTGCTTCCTCACAACAATCACAACACTTGGAGCACATGCCCAAGGCATTCACTTCACAGTCTACACACACTAGGGCCCAGCCCCAAGCAACACAAGTACCTTATGCCTACACTGGGGCCATGCCCCAACCCCCCCAACCTTAACCCAACATTTACGCAGGCGCCACATGTGTCATGCCTGTTTCACTAGTGCCTCGGGCACTTTCTCATCATCCATCCAGGATAACGTTAAACTATCCATGGCTAACACACGTTTGGTATGACATTAAACTACCAACAACCATCTACCATGAAATTAAACTCGCAAAGCCCACAACTAGTGATCCAACCCTTCACAACACAAATTACACGAGTCCAGTCAACACAATCGACTGGTGAATCTATGAGTTGGGAATAAGTATCCCAAATCATCTAGACTTTGATAGAGGAAATCAACCAGCTTAAAGCTACCTCCTTAGACACACCCAAGTTGGTGGACTTTTATCGTGATGATCCGATCTGTCCTAAGGTCCCACCCCGTACACTACCCATTAGAAGTTCGTTACCACATCTGACAAAATACAATGGTCATAGTGACCCCAATGCACATATCATCACATTCTGCACAAAATCCATCACGTTACACTCTTGGCCATATGCCATTTTACGCCTCTTTCCCCTATCACTCACTAGCAAATCTTTAGACTTGTACCATGCCCTACCTCGAGCTTCCATCGCATCCCTTGCGGACCTCATACACCAGTTTGTGACACGCTTCAGATACAACATCAGACCTGAAGTGATAATTGACAAGCTCCTCCACGTCAAACAAGGACCCTGGAGCCCATACTACCCTTCCTCCAGTGATGGAATGCCACAACCAATGAAATGCATGAGCTGATCGTGGAGACACATCTCTTGGCAATCTTCAAAGGTGCAGTAAATGACTTTATTAAGTCAAAACTATATTATCTAGCCCCAAAGTATCTTACCTAGGCCTTTGACCAAGCAAAGGGCATCGGAGAGGTAGCAAGAGCAAGCAATGATCCATCCTACTTGGCCTACAGGAGCCAACAAAAAAAACAACAACATGCACAACAACACAAACGACAACATGCACAACAACAAATGCAACAAATGCAACCAATACAAACAACACAAATAGCGTAGGATACACAAGCAACCTCAAACGCAACAATCACAACAATCACCATGTCAACACATGCAACCAATAGGCTCATGGCCTCAACATCCCAAGCTACCAGGTCTAGCTCTGGTACCACCACATAAGCCACTACTAACTGTGAGCACACCCAATGCAACCACATACCCTTGTCGGGAAAACCTTCCCAATTGCTAGAATAGCTCCTTAATGTTGGTTTGATCCAATGCAAACACATGTCAGATGATGCCTACATATGCAACCAAAAACATTGTGAATTGGTAGGTCATCCCACTACAGCATACAACACATGTGTCCCACAAAATTTTGACTTAAGTGCATACTGCCACTACCACCAAATGTTGGACACAACACAGAAATTTGTCGAACTTTGCAAAATGATTTGCAAAGAATGGAAAAGAAAGGATTTCTCAATGTAGCACAACCTGACAGTCCTGCCCCCTCCACCTCCACAAGCATGGGGCTTCCCTTTTTCATCAAAGTGCCACCTCATAAACTCACGACACCCTTTGTTGTCAAAGTTCCACAACAACCACCGCGAAGATGATAAACTGGCAACAACCGTCTACTAAGACGATAAACTGGCAACAACCATCTGCTAAGATAATAAACTGGCAACAATCATCCACTAAGATGATAAACTGGCAACAACTATCTGCTAAGATGTTAAAATATAATGACTCATCTGCTAAGATGTTAAATTGGCAACAACTGTCCATCACAACGTTAAACACACAAGTTTCTCTGACGACACCAACACCAAGCCCAAGTTCTAGCAACGTGGCCACATACAAGTAATGGTAATCCAAGTCACCAACACATAAACCACAAACCAGCCTTAGCTCTACGCCTAGGCCCACTAAACAACAACCCTTACACATTGCCCCTCCACAAGAGCTCTACATCACAGCTCACACAATAGAAGAGGTTCCCACCATGATAAAAATAAATAAAAACCTTGTAGACATACTATCTCATGCACATAATGCATTAAAACATAAGAATGTAATGCATACCTTACTCAACCTCATCTTAACATCACCAGAGCATCATCAAGCACTAGCACATATGCTCGCCTCCATCCCTGCTATAGAAAACATGTCTCCAACCGAAGACACCATTCGCGTAGCCATTACATCCCCTATACCACAAGACACAAATACAAAAACTCTAACCTTTCACAACAATGATGTCAAGATCGATCCCAAACAAGGGGAGGTCACACATGCACCATTGAACACTAGTGTAACCATTGAAAATACACAGTACGGAGGGTACACATTGATGATAGCACGGCAGAAAATGTTGTCGCACACTCCGTTGTCGAACGATTAGGCCTAACGCACAACATTCAACCAACCAAAATCAAGTTTCTAAACTCCTTCAATGGAACACATGTATCCATTAAAGGCACAATCCACATCGCCTTCACGATAGGAGACCCACACCCCACGTTCGCAAAATTTATAGTTGTCGACAAGATGCTAGAATACAACATGATCCTAGGATGCCCCTAGCTAGCTAGGTCATGCGCAGTGTCATCTCTCATCCACCAAGAACTCCACCTCCTCCACGAAGGGAGGGAGATCATCATACGTGGAAAAAATGCCCCATCCACCAAATAGCCCTTCACTATCCTGTGTCCAAAATGACAATAAACTAATAATGACCTAGAAAGGCTTTAAACTATCCTATGACCTGGAATGGCCTAAAACTATCACTTTTTGCATTACTTTTCTTTCATTTGTACATCATAACTCTATTTACAACAGGTGTCTCTTGATTTTTTTTTCTTTCTAGTTGAATTTTATAGGATCTTGCAAGCACATAGCATGACCATGCATACGACATTACACCTTCCACAAGTAAGGTAAGAACAATCCTGGAGCTCTGACTTAAAACTAGCACCACAAAATGTCCTGGCATCATGATAGTGAATTGACACCACAGAGCTCTATCTGGTATGATACTAAACTGCCACGCTTGTCCACCAGAGTCCACCAAGACTATAAACTAGCTTGCCTCTTCATAGTCCGCTACGACTATAAACTGGCACTGCACCGTCTGCTACGATGCTAAACTGGCACCATCCAAAGGATTATGATGTGAAACTAATCCATAACAGTATACTAAGACTACAAATTGGCAATATCATCAACAACCCGACGTTATTTGAAAAGACATACTACTGCAGTTCGCTGTACGTGCTCACCAAAAAAAAGAACCTACCGCCTGATTTGTCACATAGACCTAGACGAAACTGATGCTATTCAATATTTTTTTTACCTTGAAACTCCACATGATGGCGCCATTCCATCGGCTACATTCAAATTTAAAGTGTTTAGCTAATTGAATCATTTGTGGTTTTCTTATCCCCTTGGAGTTGTGTTTGCAGGATGATATGCTTAAGGCATTTGTGCAATTATGCACTTCATTATGACTACAAGGTATCACATTCTTCCTAATTCTCAAAACTGGGTTAATCAATCCGCTCATAAGTACATTTCCAACTCCTGATGTATTCCCTATTCCTCATCATGTTCTCCTTACCCTACTCAGTTACAATCCCTTGATACAATATTCATCCCAAAACTCTTGATGCACTATTGCACACTGTGATTCTCTAAGCAGTTGCAACACAAAACACAATACATAGCACATGATACAAACACAAGTGCGCGATCATGAGTACGGCACCAAAAGCAAGCTCTTTCAAAAGACCAAGAAAAGAAAAAAATAGAAGAAAAGAAAAAGATAAAAGAAAATAAAAACAAAGAAAAAGAAGAAACAGACAAAAAATAAAAAGAAAAACAGCAAAAAGGTCAAAGAGAAAAATGCACAAAAGGTCTTCATGACCCCATTGACATCATAGACCAAAGGCCATTGGCTCTTCCCATACAAGCCTCAAGTGAGAAGGCAATTGTCTTGCAAAAACAGCTATACTCGTGTCTCAAATGATCATGTTGCACATCATCGTGTGGCTTTGGTTGTTACAATGGACTCACGTAAACATTCTATAAGAGTCCTATTTCTCCAAAGAATGCACCTCTTATGCCTTGGTTTCGAGTCTGCTAAACACTCGCTATTGATGAGGACTAAGGCTTGTTCACATGAGAGCACTCCTCTCCCACATTTCCAACAATAATTATGATCCTTGATCACATTCCTGATTCCCCCAGTTACAATCAATCCCCTTGCATTTTGAACTACAATTTCCCAAATCCCATGTACTTCTGAACCTGAGGCGATGACATCTAGCCATGGGTCGATAGATAATGCATGGTACTATGTCGATCGTGGTGTTTTGTACTTCTTTATCGACGCCTCTCCGGTGAATTCCTCCAAACGTCAATAAAGAGGGGCCAATGAAACACCCCAAATTTCAGCCTAGCACTTTGAAACAAGAATAATTCAAAGCCTCTTAGGTTTTGGGAGGCAAAAATTTGACTGAGGCATGGAACTCACACTCAGCTTGTCAAGCTAGCTTGCGCACACTCGACTTGTCAAGATAGCTTGTCCTCCAACATGAGTAACCCAAAGTAGCCCCAAAATAGCCTCAAAATAGTGTTGAAATGGTCTGATTTTGAGGGTAAAACTTACCCTCAAGGTCCATTAATTATTTATCCAAGTTTCGGCCTCTAGAACTTTAGATTTTAGCTCCAAAAACGTTCATTTTCATCGCTCATGCCCAAGTCACGTTGGCAGCGTGAGTCCACCATGAGTGACTCAAAATAGCCTTAAAATAGTGTTAAAATGGCCTGATTTTGAGAGTACAAGGCCCCCTCAAGGTCCACCAATGAATACCTAAGGTCCCAGGATCCAGAATCTTGGTTTTCAGGTTCAAAAATATGTGATTTCTGTCACTCATGCCCAGGTCACACTAGCATCGTGAGTCTAGTGTGAGTGCCCCAAAACAGCATCAAAATGGCCTAATTTCGAGGGTACAAAGCCCCCTCGAGGTTCACTAATGATTACTTCAGGTCCTAGCCCTTAGAATCCTGATTTTGGGCTCAAAAATACACCATTTTCACTGCTTACACCCAGGTCACATTGGGGTCACGTTGGGGTCACGCTAGGGTCACACTGACAATGTAAGCCCAGCATGACCAAACAAAAATAGGTCAAATCAAGTAGTCCCAAGCATAATTTTCAGCATCAACTCAACCCCCAAGGATAGGCAACAGTTCTACTTATTCACGGGCTCTAGAAAATCAAGATGAAATAAGGCATTTTGGCTTGGTCATGCTATGGTCACGATGGGGTCACGTTGACAGCATGAGCCCACCGTGAGTTTCCAAAATGACCTAAATCAAGGCACAAACAGACTCAAATTTAGCATCCAAGCCACCCTGGAGAGCAGGAAGCAGTTGCACTTCAAAGAATAGGCGTCAGAGGTCAAAATTTAGCTCAAAATGTGTCACTTCTAGTTGGTCATGCTGAGGACATGCCAAGACCAAATAAACTTAGGTTGGGAGCCCTAGTGAAGTAGGGATGCCTCAAATAGCCACCGAACCACTCAAATCGACATCCTGCAGTAGTCAATTCAAGGGACCATGAAGTTTCAAGCAAGCCGAAGTTAATCCCTCTGGAATTCATTGTAAATTTTCATTGTAACACTCACCATCTATGAGCTTGTCAAGCTCTTACACTGCTTCCATGGGCATAAGCCAACTTGCGTTTGTAATATACAATGCATCCATTCTAGAATGTAGTCTGCCTATGTACACCTATCACATGATCTGTTTTTCGTGGATCTCATAGCCATTGACCTCATTCATGAAATCTACTCCCAAGCCTAGCAAAAGGTATAAATACCCTATTCATTGAGATAAATGGGGTTGGCAATTTTGGAGAAAGAAAACTAGCAATCCTGAGCCCAGACACACGTGATCCCTAGTGCTGGCAAACATCATACATAGGAGCTTAACGTCTGACTTCCAATCCAGACTCGCAACTACGTTTTGATTGGTGCACTCTTGTTAAAAAATACAATATAGTTTCATTATTGCCTTCCATTTATATTTTTTACTCTCTTTACACTTTGTTACAATATATTTCTATTCATGGTTCATTTACAATTTAGTCTCTGTATATGCTATGCGTTCTGTTTACATTTTGTGTCATTTTTTGCATTCCGTTTACATTATGTTTACACCGTTTACGATAACCCCAGCACTAGCCATAGCTTATGATTAGGGAAGTCCTTGGTTGATTTGCATGTAGACCATCCAAGTCACTCTACCTTCATTTTTTCAACTTGCCCTCATGTGAAGGTAGGGTCATCTAAATCTCTCCAGAGATCTTTTAGCGTTCGTTTTCCTCCAACCTTACATCGACGATTTCGATTGGTACAGTGCTAAATATAGAAAGTAATGGGAATAGATGAGAAAAGGAATGAGGAAGAAAAAACATATTATAGGAGAGCAAAGAATATTTTATGATAAACTAGAGAACAAAAAGAAGAAGGTAGAAAAGAGTATATTGCCTATACATCTATCATGAGGATGGTGCTATGCCACAAAAGTGGAGCATGGCTAAATCCCATACATACTATATGACTGAAATTAATGTCATAATTAGTTGATAAATATGAAAAATAATAATCCCTCCCTATCCTACTCAATAATACACTTAGTCATACCCTTACATAAAATAATGAGTTAGTAGTCATTCAAAAACCGTACTGATTATGCTAAGTAGAGTAGAGTGGAGTAAAGCAAGATAGATAATGTAGGGATGTATGATAAAAATAGTAAGATAGATATGGTAGAATATGAGATAGAGATAGACAATAAGTAGATAAAAATTATATGAAGAAAGGAGGATTAGAGGAAACCTATTATCCTAACATAGTATATATCTTATCATAGTATAAAAAAGCTAATGTAGAGCAAACTACTAATAAATGAGCATACATTTGGTTGGGTGTAACTAGTAGGTTTGAATATTATGATGATAAAGTAGGCTTCATATAGTAGCACTTCAAAAATACTCTATTGATGCAATATATAAATTTATGTCCTTTCACATAAGAAAGCATACATATATCATTTTATAGAGATTGAACCACCAGGAAAGGAACCTGCTAGTTAGAAGAGAACTTTATGTCCTTCTAGTTTGAAAAATGTTGAATAACTAGGTCAACTTCATGAACCTCTTAGCTTTTAACATGTCTAGAATGATGATGTTGAATGCTTTTTTGATAGTCATGCAAGTACTCTAAAGCAATTTTATGTTCTTTCTCAAGAAGGTCAAACTCAATGCATCATATACTTTTGTTCTCTTGATCTAAGAGTCCATCATGTAAAGTAACACAAAGAGATGGGATATATAGCTTGACTCATAGAATTCCCTCAAAAAAATAGACTAAAAGATATGGGTTTGACTAGTGGATGTATGAAATGCAGTATGATAGACCCAAGAGCATGGGAAAGCTAAATGTCTCAATTGCACTCAATTTTATCTACCATAGCATGGAGCAAATGGATGAGGATTTTATCAGTGAACTCATGTTGATCATTAAACTGAGAGTAATAAGATGATTAAAATGATTGGGTGATGTGATACGTGGAACAAAAATCAACTAATTCTTTAGCCTTGAATTAAGGATCATTGTTAGTCATAATTTGGAGAGGTACATCAAAATGTATGATGATGTGGTCAAGGATAAAATGATAAAAAAATAGGACTTGGTGGAGCGTAATAAGATAGCTTCTACTAATTTATTGAAATATTCTATAGCAATTAGAATGAACTAGTATCCAATAGATGAGGAAGGATTAACACAAAAAATAAGATCTAGATTCCATTTTTTAAAATGCCATGTGATTTGGGGCATATGAAGCTCTTAGCAAGGAGCATAGATAAGTGTTGCATTTATTTGGAAAATATTTCATGTTTTTACCATGTTAAGTGCATCCTTAGCTAATATTGATCATCAATAGCCTAGAGAAATTACATGTGAGACTAAAGAGCATGATCCTAGATGTCCACCATAAGTTCCTAAATGAACTTGTTCAAGAACTATATTAGATTCGATGGGGTTGAGGTAGAGCAGAAGGACATTTCTTGTAGACATATGACATAATATATTAGGATTCACTATACAAAAATGTTTGCTATGCTTATGAAAAGCATCTTTATAAGTGCTTATTAGGTGATTAGGAGTTTCACTAGTAGCATGATAATAGACAACATCATCATACTGATGATCTGTGTCATCTAAATTAATAGCACCAATTAAAACATTAGGATATTGCATAATATGTATTAAGTAGATGGATTAAATAATATGGTCATACATAGGATATGTATCACCATAAATTACAAATGTTGTCAAAGCATTGGCTAACATGTTATAAGAATAAGAAACATGGCTTAAAGCATACATTGAAAATAGAAAAAAAAAGTTCCTTAGCCATTTCTAAATATGGAATGAGGTGAGATGCTTTGCAATTATATTCACCATTAACTTGATTTATAATGAGCTATCAATTATTATAAAGTGTAATGATTTTGACCAAATGTTGTAAGGCTTGCAAAATACCACAAATCAATGCTTTGTACTCAAGATACATTGTTCATGTAAGGAAAATCAAGTTTATATGCTCTATAAAGAACTTACTTAGTAGGAAGAATAAGAATGCAAGATACTCTAGATCTAGAGGAAGTGTAAGCTCCATCGAAATGGAGGACAACATTTGCATTACTCACATTGTCATGAAAGTTGTAAATGAGGTCATTAGATTTGGAAGAAGAGATGAGATTAATTACAACTTTATCTTTGATCAAATGTTAGGAAAAATAACCAAGGTCAAACTTAATAAGAAAAGTTTTTCAACAAACTAATCGATGGCTATTAGAAGGGTTATTAGCAACTATTTTCCATATATTGTCTTTGTAAATTATGAATAATTTAGGGTTTAAAAGAGAATGTCTTTACTTCTTGAGAGCAAATATAAGACTTAAACAAAATTTTTCAGCATTTGTATATTGAGTTTTAAATTCTAAAAATGAATAGGAAATGTAGTAGATGGGAAGATCAACTTCATCCTCGTATCTTTTATAGCGTATAATAGCTATGACATGGTTATATTTAGAGAAGTAAAGATATAAAATTTGATCAAATTGAGGAGGATGCACATTAGGGAGAGAAGTTAAAATTTTTTTGATAGGATCAAAGGCCTTTTAACTAGTTTCATCTAGTGTTGGACTTATGGAGTAGATGTGTAAAAGGGTGAAGGTGGTTTATAACATTGTTGATAAAGTAGTGAATGGACTAAGAGCGAGCATGCAAAACATGCATGTCTCAAATGTTTTTAGGATGTGGAAGGTCCATGATAGCCTTGACTTTTTAGTGTCAATTACTATGCCATATTAAGATATAAGGTAACCCAACATCCTACCCATAGGCACACCAAAGGTGAATTTCTTAATATTAAGATGAAGGTTGAACTTATTAAAACAGGTCAAAACAAGTGATGAATCATTTTTAGACGTGCTCCATATCAGACACGTGATATTGGAGCCTCGATATCAGATACCTAATATCAGACCCTAAGATGTGATGTTGAATATTTGATATTGTGGGGTATGTGTTGGCCTATAAATACAGTACTTGGACACATGATTTCTATATAGTTTTTTTCATAGCATAGCAAAGCTCTTCTATTTTGTTTTCTCCAAAGTTAGAATATTTTCCAAAGTGCCCACAATAGAAGTCATTAAGTGTATGAATCTTTGTTTAAGCATTGTTGTACCTAAGCATGCCAATGTGTGTAGAAATAAAGACTAGCTTTCTAATCAAACCTTGTAGCACCTTGGCTAGCTTAAATAATTTATTTATGCATTTAATGTTTTATGTAATTTCCTTTAATGATTTCCAATAATTAAGCTAATGTAAGCTAATTAGATTTAATAGAAATCAAATAATTAAGTGCATAAGTATGACCACTTTGTGCATGCATATGACTCATGGTAATCTTAGAAACACTTAATGTTTGGTAACCCAGCAACATTATACTTGTTCAAGATGTGCACAAAAAGTGGGATCAAATACCTATGTTAGGATAGTTAGTTATTGATCAGCAATTAGACTAAGAGGTTCATAAATTAAGTTTGATCTTATTCTTAGTCATATCTAACTAAAATATAAAATAATAAAATTCATGTGCCTTAATCATACTTAACCATACAATTAATCTCTAAAAGTATAGTTGAGTAGGCAGTGATTGTCACAATTAGATTTCATGTCTTGAAACTAGTGTACTTAAGAACTTAAGGTTTGTAGAATTCTACCAAATCACACGTGAACACTTGTAATTCATATGGTTGGGCTTAGGGATAGCTCGTCACTCATCATTGGTGTCATTGCCAAGGATCTTTAGTTAGTGTGTGTGCTATCTGAGACTTAGTGAATAATTATTCAAAATCATTGGAATGAAACCTAGAGTTGTATCATACTTTAAAATAAATACAAAAATCTAAACAAGCACATAACATTTTTATTTCCTAACACAAAATGTCTTCTTCTCACAGAAGTCATTCTCCATCCAAGTCTGATGGAGTACATTAGCACATGCCCCAACAATATAGAGTAGATATGCTCATCTTGATGAGTACATATCCAACTTCACCTTCATCTTAAACCAAGATGAACTACTGCAATGACATGACATGGATAGATCAATTTGTTCCTATGATGCTCCAAAAAATCCTTGTGCATTTTGGTTTCCAGGAAATTCATGTTGAGTACATTATGCAAAATAGTGACACTAGGGATTATCATCCTACTGAGGCATAATGTCTAAGGGATCAATAGCTAGAATAGCGCTACGAATCTATGAAGGGAAAGTGGTTCAATAATTCCCGATACCTATTGTACCAAAAAGATGTTCAAGAACCCTTCTCTGGGGGTTTTCCATTTAGTGAAATTTCTCTCTTTAACCTTGATGAAGCTAGTCAAAACTAGAACCTGTAGTCCATGATCCACAATCCTAGTTTTGGTAAGAATGGGTTCAATGACAAAGAAGGATATAAGAAGGAGAGTCAGGGTAGGGATACAGACAAGAAACAAGATCTTGATCGTGGTCACAATCACCAAAGAGGGGGTAGCTTGCATTGTGATGGTGCTAGTCCTCCTTCCTCTTCACCTTTATCATCATCTTCTTCCTCTTTTGGCTTCAACCAGAATAGTAGGGGGCACAACCGCAATGGAGGTGATTGATGGGACTGAAATGATCCAAGGGACTATTGGGCAAGTCAAGACCAGGGGTGTGACAATTTCAAGAAAGATCAACTATCATGAATGAAGGGGTAGAATAGGACATCATAGGCACTAGAATCATGGCCTCAATGCACCTTTGCTTGCTACATGAAGCATTTTCAACATTACAGAAGTAGTGAGAATTCCCACAAGTAAAGGATAGTTGGATCAAGAGGCTAGACATGAACAATATCTTTAAATTTGAAAAGGGATATAACTCAGATCCATATAACCATCTTCAAGCTTTTCAAGATGCATGTGCCTTGAAAAATATAGAAAATGAGTGGCAAGAAGTTAAGTTATTCCCTAGGACACATTAAAAATGCAGAAAACTGGTACTAGTTCTTAGAACTAGATTCTATCAAACGATGGTATACAATGCTTGAATTATTCGATGAAAAATATTAGATGTACTCCCAAGTGTCCAACTTGAGGAGGTAGATCCAAGAATGGAAACAAGGAACACATGAACCCTTGGATGCCACCATGGATCAATACTATTCCTTATCACATAGATGTCTGGGCCATGATTATTCTCAACTAGAGCAACTTTGCCACATTGTAGATGGGCTTTGATCTAAAATAAGGAAACTCTTGGCATCTATGTCTAAGGATGATTGTTAAAATTAAGATCCCATAAGATTCAATGATTGATTAAGTAGGTAGTGAAAGAAGAAACATTAAAGTACATAAGAGTATAACCATGATTCTTCCATTCACAAGAAGGAGGTTTGACTTTGTGATAGTGAAGAAGAATTAGCACTTGATGAGGTGGTAAATCAAAAAACCTTGCAAGTTCAAAAATTTACCTCATCAATTTTGACTAAGGTTGATCAATTATGGGACTCTATGGATAGTATATTTCAAGTTTTCCTAAAAATTTCTGAAGAGTACAAAGAACAAAGTAGTGATCATGATCACAAGAAATGCAAGGAGGCTAAATGTGTCAATCAAAGAGGTAAGGGTAAGATTATTGCAATAGAGGAAGTTACAAAAAGTGAATTAGATGATGATGATGGATGTGACATCTACCATAATAAACATCCTAAAGGATGTTTCTTCATATTATCACACTTACAGGAGTTTGGGATGTATGCTTTGAATCCACGACTAGCACAAAGGTAAACACCTAGAATATTGCCTTATCCCCAAGGAAATTCTAGGCAGTTCCAATAGTATCAATAATATTATACAAGTGGAACTCCACTGTAGCCATATGAGTAGTATCAATAGTGGTAATCATGGGCACTGGCACAACCAAGGTAGCAGTACCCTTATAAAAAACCTATCCATATGGGTATTATGTTCAACAACCTCTATCTACACTTCTCTTCTAATCACATTTATACTTTCCAACCTTACTACTACCCTCCTAATTATTATTGGACTCATTCTCCACATACAAGATGGGATATCACCTTGTATCTTTATCCTTCTACTCCTACAAATCTTCCTCCACCTTCAACATAGCTACCACATGCTTTATCTATGCAAGGTGAACTCCTAACATAACCAAAACAACACAATGCTACCAAGGCCATTAATTTATAAATAGTTCATCAACCAAGTGGTTCATACACTCAATGAAAAAAAAAGACCTTTCTTCTAATCTAACAATCAGCCTAAGCTCTTACATACACTTGTAGTTGGAAACCCTGTTCCCCTATCTTTCTCTGTATCAAATTTTCTCGAGTGCCCTTCAAAATAAATACCACATAGGATCCATACTATTATGATTAGTCATGCTATATCTAACTGCATCCATGCTAGTAACCTTTCCAAAAAATTAGAAGATCCTAGGAGTCCTCTTATTTATTTGCAGCTTGTTAGAAATGAACTATGCAAAGCTCTTCTTAATTTAGGTTTTGACATCAATTTGGTTTCTCATGAGATGTATACTGCATGGAACCTACCTCCTCTTAAGAAGAGAAATATCATATTAGAATTAGTAGACCAGTCCATCACTATTCCATTGGGACTAGTGGAAGACATTGTGACCATTGTCTATGGGTGGTTTTATCCTATTGATTTTCAAGTAATCAAGGTGGAGAACTGCAAGGGAAACTTCCCAATCATCATGATAAGGTCATGGCTAAGCACCATTGATGCATAAATTGCATCAAAGATCTTTTCCTAAAACTATCTAAAGAAAATGCATTCAAGAAGATTAAGAAGAAGCAAGTTCCATACATCATGTTCAATGATATAGGGTGCAATTGTGTGTAGAAACTATGGTTAGTGAAACAAGCATCCATCTTTGCATGCAAGTAGTGTGCACCAAAAGTAGATATTCAAAGGTTTCTACATGTAGTAGCCACAAAACAAGAGGGCATCCAATGGCTGACCATTGATCCTAAAAGCAGCACACTTTGCATGGAACCTACTAAGATCCTAACATGCACATATGTCATAGGCATTGATGAACTAGAGAAATTTTTTCACCAACTCTGTGATAATGCAAATGATGATACCTATTGGAGAGATTTGGATATTGTTGAAAATTTCAAGCAAGAGCCCCTCGAATTAAAAACTCTGGTTGCCGACATGGAATATGTATTCTTAAAAAATGAAAAGATAATAATAATTAATGCAAATATTTCTCAAGAACAAAAAAAATGTTGTTAAATGTAGTTGGAAAATGGTTAGCAGCCTTTGCTTGTTTATATCCCAAGATATGCCAGCATCATATCTACATCGATCTGGACATAAAGACAAAGAGACAACCATAGAGGTGATTGAACCCCAAATTGAAGTAGGTCATCAAGGAGGAAATTCAACAACTCTTCAAGGTGGAGTTCATCTATCCAATTGTATATAATGAGTGGGTTAGCCCACTTGTGATTGTGCCAAAGAAAGGAGGTAAGTGGCCAATCTGCATCAATTTTTGATTGCTGCATATGGCAACATTCAAGGGTCATTTTCCATTTCCATTCATTGATTAGGTGTTAGACATAATATTTGGGCATTTCTTTTATAGTTGTTCGGATGGTTATAGTGGCTATAACCAAATTCAAATTGCACTAGATGACCAGGCCAAAACAAGATTCACAAGTACCTAGGGGACCTTTGCATAATGCAAGATGCCTTTTGGTCTGTGCAATGTCTTTGCTATCTTTCAATACTTCATCTTAAGCATTTTTCAGCAGCAAATTGGTAGTGATGTGGAGGTCTTCATGGATGACTTCTCCACCTATGGAGCTACATTTGAGCAAGCCTTGGACCACCTTGAGCAAGTATTAAAAAGATGTATGAAAGAAAACTTGCAGCTCAATTGGAAAAAGGATCATTTGATGGTCTAGGAGGGCATTATATTTGTGCATAGACTATCACAAGAAAGAATTAAGATAGATCCTAAAAAAATAAGGGTCATTTAGGGAATTACCTACCAACTAGAAATCATCAAAGATGTTTGGTCATTCCTTGGACACATTGGCTACTACTAGAGATT
Organism: Gnetum montanum; assembly: GCA_015680685.1. Taxonomy (NCBI): domain Eukaryota; kingdom Viridiplantae; phylum Streptophyta; class Gnetopsida; order Gnetales; family Gnetaceae; genus Gnetum; species Gnetum montanum. Next base: position 186,611 of record MNCI01007684.1, on the reverse strand, counting down.
CATAGAGAATTTTTCTAAGATTGCAAAATTGTTGGTTGAGCTAACAAAGAAAGATGCTCCATTTTTCTAGACCATAGAATTTGAAAGAGCATTCTAAAAAATGAAGAAGAAACTTGTAGAAACTCTAATTCTACAAGCACCTAATTGGTCTAGACCATTTCATGTCATGCATCAAATTATGCCTTGGGAGCTATGCTTACATAGATGGACAACAAGAAACATCCATACTATATCCACTACACAAGCTGAAGCATTGTGGGAGCACAACTAAACTATGCCACTATAGAAAATGAACTAATGGCCATGGTATTCACAATAGAGATATTTAGGCATTATGTTCTTGGATACAATTTGTTTGTGCACATGGACCACTGTGCAATTTGCTTCCTAATGAACAAGCCAATAGTGAGTCCCCATGTCATATGGTGGATGATGATCTTACAGGAATTCGATCTTATGATGGTAGATCGAAAGGAAACTAAGAATGTGATTGTTGATCACTTATCTTAGTTTTTATGGAACAAAAAAGAGAACAAAAGCTCACTATTTGATCTGTTTCCTAAAGAACTCCTCCTTGTCAAGGCTATAATTGAATAATTGCCCACTGAGCCTAAATGGTATGATGGCATTTTCACCTATCTTCCCACTCAAGAGATACCATAAGGGTTTGATCATAAAAATAAACAATAGTTTCTTCACTAGGTAAAATGCTTCTTGGAAATCAATAGACACCTCTACAAGGTGTACTCTTGTGTCTCAAGGAGGTGGATCGGTCTTGGAGTGGTGATGCAAGGTCACTACAAGTTCTTGGTTTTGGTTTGGACTAAGGATGGATCTTCTTAAGTCATTAACCACAAATACATAAGGGACTTCTTATGACCTCAATTTGGAACTCCATTCCACCTTCTACATCATCCACCCATGCTACCCATAACTCACCTCACTACTGGTGTCCATGTTCTTGTTCAGTGTCTTTGTTTGATGTACTTGAATTCTTTGATAGAATCTTCTAGGTTTTGGTCCTTAACTTTCATAAACCATTAATCATCTATGGGGCTCATGAACTCCTTAGGTTGAGGTTATGCAAGGGGAAACAAGGCATGTTCCTACTATGGGAATAACCCACTTACATATCTCTTGGTTGGGATCATTAAGCATCTTATCCTTAGGCATTTTTGTAATCAGAATCTTTTGTGTAGTTATCTTCTGTATTGAACCATGTGGTTCTTTAGTATTTTCTTAATTTCACATATTCTCCATTAAATTTTTGAATTTTTGATCTTTTAGAGACCCTCTTCAATGATTTCATCATATTCTTGGCATTTTTGGGACTCCATAAACCCCAAATTCATTCAAAAATTCCTTGTATTTCTTGAAATATTCAACTTTGAAAATTTTGTTTGCAGACCCCATAAATGAGGCCATGTTGATAGAGCCCATGTGTATACGAGGCCCCATATACATGGCCCCATCAAAACAATGAAAAAATACTATATATATGCATGATCCCCCCTTAGAAATGTTCATATTTACTAATAAACACCAAAGGAGTTTTTGCAATTTTCAAAGCCTAGAATCCTCCAATACTAATAACTTCCTAACCATTTGTCCCAATGACTCTATTTTTTAACCATGTAGCTTCTAGAGGTAACCTCTTAGTTATGGGGGCCACAAACATGCCATTTGTGATAGAAACATTTTCAACATTTTTCTAACTCCCACAAAGGTTTATCTAAGGAATCAACATTAAAACACCAAATTACAAGAGTTAAACCTTTCCAACAAGCCTTAATGACACTTATAATAAAACTTAATTAGTAAAATGATAATAAAATAAGCAATCTACCATTTTTCAATCATAGCCAAGTGTAACTAATTTATGAGCTAAGATATCCAATTATTCTAAATTACTCATTATATCTACTAATCCACAAATGTGTTGTGACCACAAATGACACCAAAAGGCAAACACACATAGGAAGGAGGACCATCTCAACCAAGGGAGAAATAGCCTAGAATGGGAAGGGGCCAAGAAAAATCCCAAGAAGAACCAACTACAACCCATGCCACAAGACCTCTTAGGGAAGAGTGCAAAGTGGAATCTACTCATCAAATTCCAAAATAAGTGGTAGCAATAAAACATTCCCACTAGGATGAGGCATCAGCTTAACAAGTGAACCTTGAGGTGACCTTGATTGAAGCATACCTTAACTAAATTAGATCAAGGGAGTTTTGGAAGATGGTGCTCCTAGAGTTGAACTTTGGCTCTTTCTTGAAGGAAGCACATAAAAAGATATTGGATCAACGAAAGACCTCTCCCATGTGGCCAATTATCACTTCTAGTGGGGAGTGGTATATTGAAGAGACATTCCTAATTTGGAATAATAGGAAAGGTGGTTCAATGGTTAGGATCAAGGAAATTTTAGTGTCCTACTCATTGCAAGACATTGCATAGGCACTTGGGCTGCCTAAAATTAGGATGAATCTTGTCGAGATTCTGATGCAGGTGGACCCCAACATCAAAAAGAAGTGGGTTCAATAGTCCTATGGTGTTGACTGCAAGGGGTATAACATGCTCACACTAGTAGAAAGAATCCAATACAAGATTGTGGTCTTTCACCTAAATCCAATGGTGAGGCCCAGTAAGATTACTACATTTTCTACCCATGCATGTGCTTCTCTAAGTGGAAGATTTCCCCTCAACCTTCCACAACTAATCTATCTGGAGATAGAGAAGTGGTTCAAGGAGAATAAACGTGGAAGAAAGGCACTCAACTTTCCATGCCTCATCAAAAAACTATATCAAAGGAGAGGAATAGTTTGCTACACTAACAATGTTGTCTGACATGGTCTAACTACTAATTGGATAGAGATGATGAAGGATAAAACTCCTACAATGACTATCCAAGAAGAGGAGTAGTAGCTACCACCTCCACCTCCCACTTAGAAAATTATGTTGGATGTCACTGCAACATCCCAACAGTTACATAAGTATTGAGAATGGCTCTTAAGTGAGCAAGAGTAACAAGCAGGAATGAGTGGTGGAGATCTATCTATGTATTGATCAACAATGAGCCACCTAAATGAGGTGGCCCAAACAATCATCTTAATGAGGGAAGGTGGACTCATTTTCTTTGCCTAACAAATGCAATTGTCAGCGAGGTTGAATCCTAGCACTAGAGAGGTAATGGCATCTCTTTTAGAACAACAACAACTCCCAAAGATTTCTAGGAATGTTGCTACCTTCTTGATTTGCTTGGAGGAGGGCAAGGGGGCAACAGTGCTATTGATGTAGCATCAAGGATAAGAAATAGTAACTAAAGTGGTTGGTAATAGAATTGTTGAAACACTCAATGCACCTATGGCATTTGTACTAGATCTTATTGCACATAAGGATTAGAAAACATCCACAAGAACTATAAGTGGCAAACTAAGCACATCACAACATGAACAACTACTAGACTAACTAGTAGGAACTAGTCAATTACTTCTCAATGTCTTAAACCTTTTGGATAATATAACTACAACCTAGTGGGACTTGATAGAGGTAAGGGGCAAGCACATTATTTTAAAATGGCAACTCGAACTATCCAAGGAATTGAATGAACGCTTGGTCACAAAAGTTACTATATTAAAAGCCCAAATTGCCGACCTTGCATTTCTAAATCCAACATTGACAAGAGATAAAGCTCTTAAATAACTTCACATTAGGCTAAAAGGGGTTGAGAATGTGATGGAGATGGTGATGTTCTATTAATCCTTGGTAGAGGTCACCCAACATAAAATTTAGAAGGCCTTGGATCTAACTTACTAGGAGAATGTGTAGTTGACCATAGAAAACCATCACCTGTGAAACATTGATGCACATAAAAAAAATTGATTGATCTTATGCATCAATAGTAGGAGCAACTAGCTAGAGTAAACAAAGAGTTAAGGACATTGATAGTTAAGAATAGAAAACTCTCCATGGAGGAGCTCCATGCCCTTTGCCAAAATATTACAATAGAGGTAGCCATCTAGAAATAAGAAGCTCTTAAATTTGAGAGATTCAAGGATCACTACAAAGACCAAGTCATCCTACAGAAGGAAATAAATAAGAAACATATTCAAGTGACAAAGGAAAAGATGAACAAGACCATCTAACAACTCCAACAAGGTTGCAAATTATGGTAGCCCATCATTGATGGGATTGATCAATATAATAAAGTAAAAATTCACCTAAAGGAGTAGCAAATAGAGAAAATGACTAAATATATGGAGCTTGTCAATCTCTAGTACGCAAACCTAGCTACATTGACTACCAAATGACAACCATCAAAATTGGAAAAGTATGTGGCTAGATTGTACTTGTTGTACAAGGTTGAGTTTAAGCACCATAAGAACACCAAGAAAATGATTGTAGAGATAAACGATGAGCTTCGGGTTCTGAAGCATAAATGTACTAATTAGAGATCCACTGCTAAGAGCCTGGCCAAAAGAATGAATGACTACTAGGAGCTACAAAACTCAGTTAGGGCATGTGATGTTGAATACAAATAATTCATTGCCTAGTTTATCAACATCAAGGAGCTGTTCCCAGTAATGACCTATCCTTGGGATATCCCCATTCCAATCCACATTGGCGATGTCATGTGGACTATGAATGATCCCTAAAGCAAGGAGAAGAAGATAAAGGCATTATTGGATGCCTTTCATCTTCCACCGAAGGTAACAATTGTAGCAAGATAGACATAGTTGCCTCATCCATCACACATGTCCGAAGCTAGCAAAGGTCCTTCAAAACCTTAGGAACCTCTACCACCTAGGGTTGTTTGATCTTCTCAACCATCTTCATGCCATCAGAGGATGTGATGTCCAATTTGAGTATTTTTGTCATGGTGTTTAATTTTGTGTCACGAACAACACAAATTTTTTGTAATGATGTTGATCTATACACTCAAGCACTTAGTTTTGTTGTGTTAGTCTATTGTGTCAAGCGTTAGTCAATAATCCCATACATTCCCAATTTTGTAAGGGAACTCAAGGATGAGTTTTCATTTAGTTGTGGGGGTATGATGAGGGATCAAAGTGTCACATCAATGGGCCCCCATCGACATGGCCTCATCTATGTGTTGTTACCCCATCAATAAGGCCACGTTAACTTAGTGTTTGCTATGTTTATAGGACCCTATCAATGCAACTCTACAGTAAATTCCATAGATATGCACTCACCCACTATATTTATAGAGGTCTTGTCATAGTTGTAGTAGAGTTCTTGTAGTTTTATCATTTGAAAGTTAGAATATTTTTTTAAGTGCCCACCAAGAGAGTCAGAAAGTATACAAATCTTTATTCAAGCATTGATATACCTAAGCATACTAGTGCGAACAATGATAAAAGATGAGCCTTTTGATCAAACCTTGTAGCACTTGGAATAGATTAATGATTTATTTCTACATTTACCATTTTCATTAATTACATGATTAATTAAGATAAGTAATACTTTAATTAATTAAGTTAAATAGATTAAATACATAAGTATGACCACTTTGAGCATAACATACCACACTTGGTAATCCCAATAGTGCTTAATGCTTGGTAACCCAGTAGTGTTGTATGTGTTTAGGATGTGTACAGAAAGTGGGATTGGATGCTTATGTTAGGATAGTTAATTATTAATTAGCAATTATATTAGTAAAATTGGTTAATAAATTAAGTTTCAACTTATTATCAATTTTAGGTGAATAAAATATAAAATAATTAAAATCACATGCCCTAATTATACTTAACCATACAAGTATGCTTCACAAGTGTAGTTGGGAAGACAACAATCATCATGATTAGATTTCACTTCCTAGAACTAGTGTATATAGAAACTTAAGATTTGTAGAATTTGATGAGATTGCATATGAACACTTGTAATTCATATGGTTGGGCATAGGGTATACTCACCACTTAGAAAAATTTTTTGTTATTATATTTGGAACCTTCCTCAAAATTATATTTTGTTACACCAACTTAGAATCAATACTAGGAATTTTACTATATCCCTAAGTGAAAGCAAATGAATTTTTTGAAGGATAGTTAAAATGATCTGATGATCTTGGAAAAGAAGAGTACTAAGTTCAAGCATCTCTTCTTCATTTTTACTATTGAATATATCTTAATCAATGAAGCAATCATTCATTAAGGAAAAGTCTTGATCATGGAAAAGAGATCAAACTAAGAAAATAAATCATCCTTAGTGATGTCTAGGATACTTATAATAGAAATAAATGTCTATTGAATATGACTCAAACTCAATAAAGGATATGTTCAAGGCTTAATATACTTGACCTACGGCACGATCTAAGAGGAGATATATGCAAAACAATGATGGATGGGTAGCCATGTTGACCTACATATAGACAATAATTATTAGAACATATAATATTTATTAAAATTAATATGTGACATCAATGTTGGACCATGTTGTTCTATCATGCTGAAACTTTGAACATATCAGAAGTATTAAAAATTTTCTAAAAGTAATAGAACATCATTTCATCAAGCTATAAGAGAAAAAAAAAGATGTTCACAAAAAATTCATTTGGAACTTAGCAATTTCAAAAACAATGTGAATGTAAAGCACATAATAGCCATAAAAAATAACAACATAGTGATTTGGAAAAGATGGTAAGTGGAAATAGTAGCAAATAGTTAGGGGGCCATAAGTGGGTCTAATAGTATCAAAGGACTACCACAACCCCGCATCCTACAATCTAGGGCACAAATGCAAGTAACTAGAACCTTGATTTAGAACTCTCATCTTAGGTTTTGAACATTATTTTAGTATAATCTTAATAATAGTAAACTAGGACATAGAGTTTTGAAGAATTATAGTTGGAAAAATGTTGTTATAAACTAGATCTTGATGATGCTAGTCAGGAAGAAATGTTTTTTTAAAGTGTAAACTAATAAATTTAAATTTAATTTGGTGTGGGGTTGAGAAGCCTATTGTTAAATACCTCAATTTCAAGGGTTTTGCTAGATTTTTTTTTAAAAGGAACAAGGATAAAATGTCTATAATTAGGTAGTTTATTTTTTAGCATTTTTAGATAGAATTGGTATGTTCATCTAGGGTTTTATATATATTTGACCTAAAATTAAATGTGTTAGAAATTTACAATTATTTGTATGAATAGTGTCACACAAGTCACAAGGATAGAGGATTTAGATAGAGAAGTGTTGCTTAAATTCATGATTCTAGTTTAACATAAGGCATAAAACTAATTATAGAATCATATAAATGACCAAATGTTAATTTGAGTATCATTGGTATGAATTCTAGCTATTTTTGGAATTTTCTAGTCATGGAAGTCCTAGACAAGAAAATGACATAGCAGAAAACACAACATGAGAGAATTAGTGCGAAGAGGTTGAATATGTAGGTGCTTTCAACATAGTTTTCACATGATTTTATCATGATATTTTTATAGTAGAAATGTAGAATGTAGAAATTTTTCAACATACAACATCAAAGAGGTTACTTTCTTAACTTCAGAAGTTAAGATCCAAGGAGACTTCTAATGCAATATAACTTGGAATTACTCTAGCATAAGTTTATCACAAGATGTTAAAAGATACAAATTAAAAATATTAACATGAATATCAACATAGGACATTAGAAACAATAATGACATGATGAAATATGTTTTTGATATGACCTATGATTAACTACTATGAACTTGTTAATGTAGGAATGCTACAACACCTAGGCTCCTTATAATTGAACTAATGTTTTTCTTACTAGTGGATGAGAGAAGTATTTTGGAGAATAAGAGAAGTAGGATGGAATAAGAGAAGAAATATGGGACCAATCAAGATCAAATCATTATTTGATGATTTCTCTTTGATTCTATAGAAGTTATGGGTAAGGTAAGAAGCTAATGAGTTTTTGCGATTTTGCATCAACCACTTTCACATAATGATTGATACTAGCTTGGGTGAAGAAACTATCATAAGGGCTATGGAGTACATCCTTCTTTGATTTGCTACTAAGCTAACAAAGATCATTTATGAGCAGTGGTTAGAGATAGAAGAATTATCCAAATATGCTTCGTATACAAGAAACATTTAGATAAGTTGTGGAAAAAGGAAAGAGTATCAACAATTCAATGTTGATAGTACATTGTTCCTTGAAATATAGGTGTTAACTACAATGTTAAATCCCCCAAACTCATAAATTTTTGTCGAAAGGTAAGTTAACAATATTTTGGAAAGGTTCTAGAAAAATTGGTTCTTAGTTAGAGGTTGTTAGAGAACTAACTTGGCCAAGTGGCATATGTTCAAGGATCTTGATGTTTAAGGATGAGATCACTTTGACTTTTTACAGAGTCTATTGCAGGATTTGTTTTAACATCATAATCGAAGCCCATATGTAATGACATATTTTGAATCCTAGTACAAAAGTATTAGACTCTACCAGTTTTGGAATAAGTATGAAAATAAAGGGTGGTTACATCCATTATGGGGTAAGATCCATGAAGAGAATGTAGAATGACCCAAGGTATTCAAAATCATCCTATGACAAAAGGTAAGCACCTATGTTGAAGTTTAAGTATAAAGGATACAATGTTTTCAATATTATACTAATGTGACACTAGTTATTGTTGCAGCAACTAATAAGTCTAGATGGCATCATGTTCATTATTGTGACTAGCTTGGTGAAAGAGTTTCAAGTTAGGATAATCATTGAGGCTCAAAGCACTCAAAAGTAGATTTTTGAAGGAGAAAGAATAGACTACTTGAGAAAATTTGACAATGCTAGAATCATATGCATCCTAGAATCAAAACACTCATATCCAAGTGTAGCAAAGTGTGTACGTCTCATTAAGAGCTATTTGGTAGAAAAGACTATTTTTGTTATTTTCATGAATAAGAAATAGATAGTCATCTCACGGGGTCCTACAACACTCAAATATTGGCTTAGCTACCTAGAAAGGGAAGTTGGAGTAGATGGATATAAATTTGATTATATGGACCTATCAGTAGTAAAGGAATGAATGTAATCTAAAAAGTGAGATACTTTTAGTTTTTACAAGGGGACAAGGAAAGACTTAAAGAAGATCTTCCCATTTTTCATTGAAAATCTATTTGTAATAAAATTGAATAAAAGTAGGAACTCATCCCTAGATGATTATATAAGTTATATTAGACTATATCATAAGGAAGGGTGGTAGATTGAATGTTAGTGATCTACTAAAGAGTGGTTGATGAGATAGAAAAGCTCTTTCAAGAAGAAAAGAATGGGAAGAAGAAAACCAAGAGAAAATGACTCAATTTTGGGTTTTCTTATGGATTAATAAAAAAGGTGCCATTTTTATTTTCTAGAGGTCAAGAGAAGTAATCAAGAATTACTTTTGTGGCATACTTTGAGCTTCCACTATCTCAACACTTGGTGATTATAATGTTAGCATGCAACATTAATGGGAAAGGTCTATTGGTGTTAGCATATAGGACTAAAGAACAAGTGGCTACCTCTATGATGTAGAGCATAGAAGAGCCATAGAGAAAAATAAGTGATGATGTTGCAATGAGAAAGGAGGCCATCTTAGATAGCACCTCCAAAATAGTGTAGAAGGGAAAGGCTTCTAGAAAGAAAAAAGCTCTTTCTAAGCTTATGAAGAAAGAAGTATCTTTTGAGACCTCCATAGTCAAGGTGTCCCAGGAAATGCTATAAGAGAAAATAAGTAAGTAATTTATGGTTTTACTTTGGTTTTGGATTCTATACTTCAATTAGTTTTGGTTAATTATTTTTAATTATTTCTATAGCCTAAGTCCTACTAAGGTTAAGTACTAACATGAGACATTAATGCTATATTAGCACTAGGTATAATATGATGTTTGATGTTAGATCTATTTTTAATGTTCAAATCACATACTACATCGATAGCATCTAACTCTACTTTATAATGTGTTTGCAAAAGCTACACACAAGAAAATGATATTGAGGTAATAAATGAAAAAGCTCCAATCCAACATTCCTTCTATACTGAAGAGTTTGTAGAAAGGAATGGATAATGTTGAATTAGATTTTCTTGCTAACTTGCTTATGTTAGAAGAAAATGAGAAGATTAGTGAACATGGATTTGACTTGTTTTCTAATCCATTTAATTTGGACTTTAAGAAAAGAAGCCAAGAAAGAGATGCAAAAGATGGAGATGGCATGAGTGGTGGAAGGGATGACATTTCAAAGATAGACATCTTACCCTTGATGTAAACTACACTTTCAAAACAAGAAAAGAAAAATTTGAGTGATGTGAACGTCTACAAATTGATTAAGAAAATAACTTGTTCAAAGCTATCTACCTCCTATCATAAGTTTAGTCATTAAAAAATGTAAAAATAGTAAAATTAACATGGAAAATCTAATCAAGTATTTGTTACAGAGATGAAGAAAAAATATGGGCTTGTGTTAAAGAAAAGCAACTAATAATGGAGGGATTAGCAAACGATATAGAGTAGAAGCTAAAGTTTCTCTTTCTAAGATAACATAAGTATTTGCAATTAGTATTAATGTCAAGCTTTTTATACATCATAACTAACATAATTCTTTATTGTAGAAATTACAATAAAACTAAGTAAAGTTAAGCTGATATTCAAAGACCTAGTAATAAATGTTGATGTTTTAGAATGGAATGTAGTAGTAGAAAAAATAAGTGCTACTCTAAATTATGTGAAGGATATGAGGGTATTGACTATTAAATAAGTGAATTTCAATGTCATACTATTAGATGCATTAGAGTAAGTGTGGATAAAGAAAGCATATTATAAAAGAGAAATAAAGATGTTGTTAAACTAATAAGAATTAGTAGAAGTAGATCTTTTTGGAAGAAAGATGATTAGAAGCAATCCTCTAGCTAGAGCATACTAGAAATAGAATATTAAGATATTGAAGTTTTAGAAAGCTCTCATGCAATGAAAAAAATCTACATTAGCCATGACATGCTCCATGGTAAGTTTACAATATTTAGCTACAACATATGAGAGCTAGGGCCAAATGCACTAAAAAATAAGAAGTGGTACAAGAGAGAGTACCATAGATTTTTAAGGAAAAATAAAAGTGTATATACTAATAAAAAAATAGGAACTTTTTTATCCATGAACAAAGTTGGAGGAACTATTCAAAGATTTTTTTTAATAGTGTGATGGTGATCACACTCATAAAGCAAGAAAGATCTCTTTAAGGAAACTTGTAGAAGAGGATTAATAAAGCAACATAAACTCAAAGGAGCAAAGAGCATATGAAAAAATGGGCCAATATATTGTTGAATATTCCTAACTCAGTGTTTGAAAATTTATAAACATCAAACTTGAGTCTAGGGAAAGTTGAAAAAAGGATTCTAGAAATATATACAGACATGCACGAGAAGACTTTACTTCTTATAGCACATGTTGTTTAATATCATAAACAAAGACATACTAAGATACTTTTTATTTTCTTAATAGATCTAGGAGAGAGCTATTATGATCTAGCTACAACAACACACTTGAAATTCATGTAAATAAATAGCGATGATGAGGAAGAAGAATTAGTTGTAGGGGGAATAGATTGATGTCTAGTGTTAGTCATAAATTCTTGGGATACAAGTGTAAATGATGCATGATATCAAATTTGAATTATAATTTACATGATGCTAAGTTTTATAGTTATGTGTAATTGATGCACTACATTAATTTTAACTTAGCTATAGGTGTTGTGTAAATGAAGTACAATGTTGAATTTGTTTATGACATCACTTACCATTTTAAGCTAATGTGTAAAGTATATGCAAATTTTAGGGACTTAAAAATTTTAGGGACTTAAAAATTTAGGGACTTAAGAATTTTAGGGACTTAAAAATTTAAGATGGATCTCGTGCGTCAAGGAAAAGAACGGGGGGCTGAGAGAAATACTGCAGAAACTGTAAAACAGAAACACTGTTGGACAGAAAGTAATACAAAGCTCAAGTATTGCACAACGCTTGTTGTGACACAAAACATTTTCAGGGACTTGCACCCCTCATCAGTGTGTTTAGGCAATGCGGCCAGGCAGCTGAAGCTACAAAGGCAAGGGAATGAGCATGCTAGTACATGTATAAATAGTGTCCCAGCTTCAAAAATTTAAACTCTCGCTCATAAAATTTAAGCAAGCCCCATTTGTCAAAGGAGAAATGGGGGTGGGACAATGTACTGACAAAACTATTACAAACAGTATTTCAAAGGCGAACATGAAACATTCAACAAAACGGATCTACAAGGTAGAGCCGAAGGGTGTAAGGGAAAAGGAGAACCCTCATGTTTGAATGGTGAACATGAGGGGTCCAACACCAGAGAATGTCAGGAACGTAGATGTTCAGTTGGAAACAGTAATGAACAAAGATCTTCAACAGCAATGGAGAAAGGATTTGCAACGCCGCCGGAGAAGAAACAGCCAGAGGTTGCGATCAAACTGAAGAAAACATCTTCAGAAGAGACCACAACCAAGAAGACCAACGTCAACAGGGTGATTGACAAGACGCAGATCAAGAAGAAACATGCCTTAGTTCGCATAATCCTACAACATGATCAAAACCCGTGAAGAACCTGCAAAAGGATAAAAACCTAACCAAAAGTAGAAAGGTTTGAAAGTGGTTAGAATCCAAAGAACAATGAAAGATGCTGTCAGGCAAAGCTCTGTAATTCCAAAGCAATGAGATAGAGAGAAAAAATTTTAGGGACTTAAAAATTTAAGATGGATCTCGTGCATCAAGGAAAAGAACGGGGGGCTGAGAGAAATACTGCAGAAACTGTAAAACAGAAACACTGTTAAACAGAAAGTAATACAAAGCTCAAGCATTGCACAACGCTTGTTGTGACAGAAAATGTTTTCGGGGACTTGCACTCGTCATTAGTGTGTTTAGGAAATGCGGCCAGGCAGTCGAAGCTGCAAAGGCAAGGGAATGAGCATGCCAGTACATGTATAAATAGTGTCCCAACTTCAAAAATTTAAACTCCTACTCATAAAATTTTAAGGACTTAAAAATTTAGGGACTTGAAAATTTAAAAATTTAAAAATTTTAGGGACTTAAAAATTTAAAAATTTAGGGACTTAAAAATTTAAGATGGATCTCTTGCGTCAAGGAAAAGAACAGGGGCTAAGAGAAATACTGCAGAAACTGTAAAACAGAAGCACTGTTAGATAGAAAGTAATACAAAGCTCAAGCATTGCATAATGCTTGTTGTGACACAAAACGTTTTCGGGGACTTGCACCCCTCATCAGTGTGTTTAGGCAATGCAGCCAAGCAGCCGAAGCTGCAAAGGAAAGGGAATGAGCATGCCAGTACATGTATAAATAGTGTTTCAGCTTAAAAAATTTAAACTCCCGCTCATAAAATTTAAGCGGGTCCCATTCGTCGAAGGCGAAATGGGGGTGGGACAATGTACTGACAAAACTATTACAAACAGTATTTCACAGGCAAACATGAAACATTCAACAAAATGAATCCACAAGGCAGAGCCGAAGGATGTATGGGAAAAGAAGAACCCTCATGTTTGAATGGTGGACATGAGGGGTCCAACACCAGAGAATGTTATGAACGCAAAAGTTCGGCTGGAAATAACAATGAATAAAGATCTTCAACAGGAACGGAGAAAGGATCTGCAATGCCACCGAAGAAGAAACAGCCAGAGGTTGCGATGAAACTGAAGAAAACATCTTCAGAAGAGACCACAACCAAGAAGACCAACGTCAGCAAGGCAGTTGACAAGACACGGATCAAGAAGAAACATGTCTTAGTCCGCATAATCCTGCAACGCGATCAGAACCCGTGAAGAACCTGCAAAAGGATAAAAACCTAACAAAAAACAGAAAGGTTTGAAAGTGGTTAAAATCCAAAGAACAGCAAAAGATGCTGTTAGGCAAGGCTCTGCAATTCCAAGGCAACAAGATAGAGAGAAAAAATTTTAGGAACTTAAAAATTTAAGATGGATTTCATGCGTCAAGGAAAAGAATGGGGGGCTGAGAGAAATACTGCAGAAATTGTAAAACAGAAACACTGTTAGATAGAAAGTAATAAAAAGCTTAAGCATTGCACAATGCTTGTCTTGACACAAAACGTTTTCAAGGACTTGCACCCCTCATCAGTGTGTTTAGGCAATGCAGCCAAGCAGCCGAAGCTGCAAAGGCAAGGGAATGAGCATGCCAGTACATGTATAAATAGTGTCCCAACTTAAAAAATTTAAACTCCCGCTCATAAAATTTAAACTCCCACTCATAAAATTTAAACTCCTTGTCATAAAATTTAAACTCCTACTCATAAAATTTTAAATTTTGAAGATTTAATCTTGTGCGTCAAGGAAAAGAATGGGGAGGCTGAGAGAAATACTGTAGAAACTATAAAACAGAAACACTGTTAAACAGAAAGTAATAGAAAGCTCAAAGCATTGCACAACGTTTGTTGTGACACAAAACATTTTCGGGGACTTGCACCCCTCATCAGTGTGTTTAGGCAATGCAGCCAGGCAGCCGAAGCTGCAAAGGCAAGGGAATGAGCATGCCAGTACATGTATAAATAGTGTCCCAGCTTAAAAAATTTAAACTCCAGCTCATAAAATTTAAGCGGGCCCCATTCGTCAAAGGTGAAATGGGGATGGGACGATGTACTGACAAAACTATTACAAACAGTATTTCAAAGGCGAACATGAAACATTCAACAAGACAGATCTACAAGGCAGAGCTAAAGGGTGTAGGGGAAAAGGAGAACCCTCATGTTTGAATGGTGGACATGAGAGGTCTGACACCAGAGAATGTCATGAACGCAGATGTTCAGCTGGAAACAACAACGAACAAAGATCTTCAACAGCAACGGAGAAAGGATCTGCAATGCCGCCGAAGAAGAAACAACTAGAGGTTGCAATGAAACTAAAGAAAACATCTTCAAAAGAGAGCACAACCAAGAAGACCAACGTCAGCAGGGCGGTTGACAAGACACGAATCAAGAAGAAACATGCCTTAGTCTGCATAATCCTGCAACGCGATCAGAACCCGTGAAGAACCTGCAAAAGGATAAAAACCTAACCAAAAACAGAAAGGTCTGAAAGTGGTTAGAATCCAAAGAACAGCAAAAGACACTGTCAGGCAAGGCTCTGCAATTCCAAGGCAACGAGATAGAGAGAAAAACATTAGAAATTTTAAAGATTTGATCTCATGTGTCAAGGAAAAGAACGGGAGACTGAGAGAAATACTGCAGAAACTGTAAAACAAAAACACTGTTAAATAGAAAGTAATAGAAAGCTCAAAGCATTGCATAACGTCTGTTGTGACACAAAACATTTTCGGTGACTTGCACCCGTCATCAGTGTGTTTAGGCAATGCGGCCAGGCAACCGAAGCTGCAAAGGCAAGGAAATGAGCATGCCAATACATGTATAAATAGTGTCCCAGCTTAAAAAATTTAAACTCCCGCTCATAAAATTTAAACTCCCGCCTTGGAATTTAAACTCCTGCTTATAAAATTTAAAATTTAAAATTTTCTTTTCCCCTACACCCTTTGGCTCTACCTTGTAGATCTGTTTTGTTGAATGTTTCATGTTTGCCTTTGAAATGTTGTTTGTAATAGTTTTGTTAGTACATCGTCCCACCCCCATTTCGCCTTTGACGAATGGGGCCCACTTAAATTTTATGAGTGGAAGTTTAAATTTTTTAAGCTGTGACACTATTTATACATGTACTAGCATGCTCATTCCCTTGCCTTTGCAACTTTGGCTGCCTAGCCGCATTGCCTAAACACACTGATGAGGGGTGCAAGTCCCTGAAAAGGTTTTGTGTCACAATAGACGTTGTGCAATGCTTTGAGCTTTCTATTACTTTCTGTTTAACAGTGTTTCTATTTTACAGTTTCTGCAATATTTCTCTCAGCCTCCCCATTCTTTTCCTTGATACACAAGATCAAATCTTTAAAATTTAAAATTTTAAAATTTGAAATATGTGCAACCCAGTTCAAAGTACTTTTCTCATGCAAAGCTTCTTCATGTAATTTGCTTTAATTTTTATGTTAAAAAGATTTCCTTTTATAAAAGTCCTAATGCAAAATCTGAAATATAACCGGAACTACTTACTTGCCGTTAAAGATAATACATGATCAAAGAAATTTAACTTGATAAGGTTTTTATTCATTCTTGGGAAACGTATGTAACACTTGCATAGGGACTTGCAACAACCATTTGGCTCCCTTTTAGGTATTTCCAAGGGAAGGCCATAAAAGAGATATTAAAAGAGAAAAAAATTATTAAAAAAATAGGGGTTGATCAATCCCTAACCCTCTAAGGCCTTTTTCTTCGTACACATATGGTATGTCTCATAATACATGAAAGGTAAACATCACAACATCTAAATAAAAGCTATTACTATATTCTACTTAACATCAAAGTAAACATTTATAGAGAAGCAAGGAGCACATATTCACACTATTTCTAACATATTGAATGTACCAATGATCATTCAAAAACATTGCTTATAACCTTGAATACGGCAACACACCCAACGCCACCACCAACTTCAAGAAAATTTAAAGTACACCTTATGCAACTAACACCACCACCAACTTATGCAACTAACGCTACCACCAACTTCAAGAAAATTTAAAGTACACCTTATGCAACTAACGCCACCATTCAAGAAAATTTAAAGTACACCTTATGCAACTAAATGATCATCCGAAGTACATTTATAAAATTCTAGTTTATGATTATAACATATTTCTATGTGCCCTTCGTTTTACCCGCAGCCGGAATCAATCCCATGACGTGCTGTTTCGCAAGCAGGCGTTAAGCAGAAACGTAATGTTTTTTTAAAACATATATTACGGCAGCGCGCGCTACAAAGAATCAGCCTGGCACGGGATATGGACCCGTATTTAATTGTTATATATATTACGGCAGCGCGCTACAAAGAATCAGCCTGGCATGGGATAAGGACCCGTATTTAATTGTTATATATTAAATATACAGTAAGCTGATCAGGAATTATTAGAAAGTTTGACAAAGTTAATTGTTTTTAATCTGTTTTTTTTAGTGGGAAATGATAAAACAAAAGAAATAACAATAATAGTGAAAACAAGGAGAATTCAGACATGCAAAAGTGCAGGCGTATCCTTAACTACGAAACTTGAAATGGTTTTCTCCAATCCTTGAGATGGTCTGCATCGCCCACAACACTATCCTTAAAGGTTTGAAGAGAGAGCCATGGGCTTCTATGGCTCCGAGGTCGTAATTGTAGAACCATTGATTTTTCTGCTCGGGACTTGAACTTGAAAAATGCTCAACACACGTGGATACCATATACATGGCCCCAGGAACTCCTCATCATTGTTCCCAAAAATATCAGCGCATTAAAAAAAACCATTATTGCCTTATCATAACGCGATCTGAAAAAGCCACGCCACAGTGAACACTCTATATGCGAGAACGGTCATCATACACAGCAGTGCAACAACATAAAATTACGCGATATGCGAGAACGGTCATCATACACAGCAGTGCAACAACATTCAATCCAGGCACGAAATCCGGGCAGGGATAGAGGCAGCCGGGCAGAGGCAGTGATGGCATGAGACAACAGAGGAGAGGAGAGGAGAGGCCACTGTCTGCCCCACACCTACTGACAAAGATGAAGCAAATGTGCCTAATGTTTTTCAGGTAAAAACAGCAGCAGCACTAGAAGCACATGAATGAAAGATGATGCTTCTTTGTTTGTTCTCTCAGCAGCAGCACGTAGAACTTTGCCACCGCAGCACAGACAACGACGCATCATCTCCGCCATTGGTCTCCTTGGCATGCACACGCAGGCACCGCATTGAATAACGTTTTCTGCAGGCTCGCACAATTCACCTTTCTCTCATGTCCCAGCCTGAGCCTGACCCCAGCGCTTACTCTTCCGACAGGTATGCAATCATCCCCGCCCTCACCGATTTTCTTTTAAATAACGAATCTCTTCTCTTCCTTCGAAGAGCTTCCAGAAGAAAATTTCTGGTTGGATTATCTTCAAGTTCTTAGATCACTTTCAAGTAAAATTTCTTCCGGCTTTTTTCAATCATTTTCGAGTAAAATTTCTTTCTTTTCTTCGATTATTTGCGCCAAAGATTTCTTCGTCTATTGATTGAATTTCTTTCTTCGATCATTTTCGAGGACGACACAGAGTTCAGAGTTCTTGTTTCTTTGGGTATTTTCCACTAATGGATGCGAATTGCGTTACAGGAAGGCACCAAGAGGAGGAGCGAAGAAGATGAGCTGCAATGGCTGCCACATGCTTCGTAAAGTATGATATTATAATATTATCATCCTTTATAATATTATCTTCATCTTCATCATCATCATCATTCATTCATTTCACTTCACTGTGCAAAACTGCAAATTCGGCATACTACCACTTCCGGAAAAACAAAATTACAGAAAACACCAGAGCCAATTCCACGGCCAGGAAACGGATTCCGTCTGCGGAGCAGCTTCTGGCCTGGTTATGGCAGAAACACCAGAGCTGTCGCTACTCAAACCATTGCCAGGAATGTTGTAAAGCAGGCTGTGGCCAAGGACAGAAGAATGGCTGCTTCCTTGCTTAGGCTTGGTTTCCATGATTGTTTTGTTAATGTACATATTAACGATGAATGAAACAGTGAAAATTCTCTTGTTATGCAAATTAAGTAATCATTGTTATTAGTTGCATTTTTTTATAATTGAATTCAAACTTATTTTTAACTAATGTAACGTTGTAGGGCTGTGATGCTTCTATTTGCTAGATGACAATAGCACCTTCACAGGGGAGAAGTCAGCAGGCACCAATGCCAATTCAATCAGGGGATGCGAAGTGATTGATAGAATTAAATTTCAGTTGGAATGCGAGTGTACTGGAATTGTGTCATGTGCAGACATTGTTACCATTGCTGCTCGTGATGCGGTTGTGGAGGTACTGAAATCTAATGGATCAAACATGATACACACTTTATGTGATTAAGCTTTCGTTTATATCGAAGATAAAAATTTAAAAAACCTTGCATGAAAATTGTTGGATATCTGAACTGGATCATCAAATTATGGCTACGTATTTCATTAGAGCAACTTTTTGCTCTCCAAAATGGCAACTTTTTGCCCTCCACCCATTGCCGGTATTCTGCAAAATCAATGTCAGTTGTAGGGGAAATGCGTGCAGAAGAGGAAGATGTTGCAGCAGAGCCTTCATTGCTGTTCTGGCCATCCGTGAATGCTGTCTTCAGAAACTGCGCCAGATTTTAAACATGGGATTTCAGATTGACAGGTGCGTCGCGGTGCCATCGGCCATGTCGCGGTCATCGAGAGCGCGGGCCGGCAACGCGGTGCCGTAGTAGGCTTTGAGCGCCTCGCTGATGCTCTCCTGGTTTCACCTGTCCCCAAACTTGGTCAGTCCGCTGGCCTAGGAATGGAGCTTCCACCAGTCGAAGTACCGGAACCGCGGCCTCCACGTCCTATTTCACGCCCTGATCCACGCTTTGATCTTTTTCTGATCTACGCATCGTTTCTGTGTTCAGCTACAATGCTGGATCTGCATCTGCGCAGAACTCAAGCCCTCACGCCCTGATCCACGCTTTGATCTTTTTCTGATCTACGCATCGTTTCTGTGTTCAGCTACAATGCTGGATCTGCATCTGCGCAGAACTCAAGCCCTCACGCCCTGATCCACGCTTTGATCTTTTTCTGATCTACGCATCGTTTCTGTGTTCAGCTACAATGCTGGATCTGCATCTGCGCAGAACTCAAGCCCTCACGCCCTGATCCACGCTTTGATCTTTTTCTGATCTACGCATCGTTTCTGTGTTCAGCTACAATGCTGGATCTGCATCTGTGCAGAACTCAAGCCCTCCTGTGTTCAGCTACAATGCTGATCTGCATCTGCGCAGAACTCAAGCCCTCCTCCTCCTGCACTGTGCACTATGTTATTTATAAGAATGCAAAGGACGTAACCTTTCATAACATGTTAGGGTTATGCACAGAGTTGTGTTACCCAAATGGCTTGTATGGAATTTTAATTACACGTCAGCGTTATTCACAAAGTTGTGTTACCAAAATAGGCCATGGGAAAGTCAACGTTGGTCAGGGTTATGCACAAGAAATTAGCATTAACAAATAATTATAAGGAACATATTATAATTTGAGTGTTTAAGCCTATCTAAAGCTCATATTACTAAAACTTTGTTATTAAAAATGATGAAAAAAAATATTATGTGTAACAATGTTGTCTCAACACTCGGAGGTATCTTAAGGAATTTCCTTAGATCCTTTGGATCTAGGGTGAAAGACCTAGGGAATATGCCTCTAAACAAGCATCTATACACTTGAATTCTCCATCAGTAACATGTAATTCATTCAATTTTCTTAAGTTATGTATATAGCTCTAGAAGAACATCCATGACTCCAATCGTGGATAAGCAAATAAGCTAACAAATAACCTTATAAATATCATCGATGTGAGGATGATCAAATATCTACAAGGGATGTCTTACCCCCAGACCACTTGGGATCTAGTACAAGGTTTGATGTTGTGCTAATCTAGGCTACCTACATATCTATGACCATTGTAGAATCAAACTCCATACAGTTTTATCAATGTGAGGGTATGATGAGAAGGACAAAGAGGAAGAAACAAGATAGAATTTCATTGTTCCTTGAAACCACCATGTCAAAGTGATTTTTCAACAATTGAGTATCCTAAATGGATAACTTAGAGTATTCCATAATCCCTAAACCATTGGAAGGAACCATGTGAACCATTAGCCCTGAGACCTTTCTCAAAATCCTTCCTAGCACATAAGAAGTATCATCTTGAAAGTGGAGCTTAGGATTAGCATTTAGAGTACACTTCTTATATGGGTTCAAGCTCCATCAATTCTTGGAAGTAATCCAACTTAATATGATGGTATGCTTGAAGGAGGGTACAAACGCTAAAAGACCTATACATCCTTTCAACTAAGGCCTTTTATGAAACATAAAGAATACTTAATAGAGCCAAGAAATTGGCACTACTCCATGATGAGTGAAATATGACCAACCTAATGGACCAACATCTCCAAAACATCCCTTAGATCCATTTCTTTATAGGGTCTAAAATATTTATACTCCTACATAATCGCATTCCTACCCAAGAGAATTTTCTCCTCTCTCACAAGTATAGCCTAGACCCTCTAAATGTTTGCTTGACATCCATCACCAAAATTTATTTTTTCATAATCAATTGAAGGTTCACAAGGATTTATTTTTAGCCTTGATAATGGACCTATGAGATCTCATTAACAAAGAGAACATGCTCCATGGAAGCCATGCCTCAATAATCAAATCCAAAATTTGCAAGAAACCCAAGTTCTACATCTAGCTTCAAGACTTAGGAGTCTCACCAATTCAGCCAAGAATGCAATAGATAACTAATTCTATATCATAACCCATTATTCTAAGATAAAATTCCCATGTTGGTATGAAGGAAGATGCATAAAGTCCTCCTTCCAAATAAGATCCATATCTAGAAAATTTGTTCTAACCTTGCCATCATAGAATGGACTAACTCTACAACTAATGAGTGGCTAGGTATTCCAACACTCCACCATACAAGTCATGAGCATTCACATGTGACCAAATCATAATATGTGAATAGACAATGTCAATATGCTAGTGGTTGATAGTTGGCTCATGAATGTTGTCTTCTCACATTAATTTAGTAAAGTGTAAGTAGTGTGGTTTAACTCACAACGAGGTATATGACATCATGATGTTGTGGGCTCAAATTAATCCTAAGTGTTTTCATAATCAAAGTGAGAATAAAGTCTAATTCTAAATGACAATAGAAATTTAGATGTATCCTAGCCTATGGTGATAAGCATTCATTCTTGGCTTTTCGTACATGCCTTGGACTCATGTGACTGTTACTAGAATTACCACATGAATTCATTACTGACTGAATTAAGTGAAGTCACTACTGGGTTACCAAATGATTACACTAAACACTCAAAACCAATTGTACTTAGTTTGCCTTACTAATGGACATTGAAAAAGTAAAATACTAAAAAAGTAAATGATTTAGTAATTGTAAATAACATAGAAAATAAAAATTAATCTTAGTGAGATGGTGCAATGGTAACAAACAATCTTGATCTTTATTACTGCTCATGATTTGTGTCCAAGTACAATCCACTCGAATAAAAACTTTGTACAATTATTAGTTACTACATTGGGGACATTCACTTGTAACTTTAACTCTAACTGTAACCAATGGAAAGAAACTGTAAGAATTTCACTAAGTGTTGTGCAAACATTGTTCCAATGATGCAACAATGGGTTGGTATTTATATTCATGACAAGGGTTTACTACATTGTATCTATAAGAATGTAAGTAGAGCTATGATATCATAGATATGATATTGCATCATTTAACATAAAGGATTTTATCATACCCCCATGACTAACTAGATACTCGTCCTTGAGTTAAAAAAAAGGAGGATAAAGTTTCTTACAAAATTGTGAGGTGTATTCAAACCTTGACATGACTACTTATATACATTACTAACTTGACTCTAAATGCCACATTATGGTTTGAGTGGTGTTTTCAAAATTGTCATTGCATGATTGACATAATTTTTTACAATCCAAAACAACAAAACAAAATAAAATGACAAATCTCAATGTAGCCTCATGTCCATGGTGGCATTGGCTCCTACATCAGCTTCTTTCCTTTTCCATTGGGCTTTAGAATATGGTATTTGTTAAGTAGTTCCTAAAGTTTTTCATCTTCTTATATGGGATCAAGTACCATCCAAGCAAATTCTACTATGTTTTCTAGAGTTAGTATCTTCCATGGGCATGGTAGATGTGGAAAAATTTTATTTACCTTCACATACTAAGCTACAAACTGGTGTCTTTCTTCTTCAAATGTCTTGGTCACTTTTCTTAATTCTTAATACTTCATCACTTTGTAGGCCAAGTTTGCCACTACAGATTTCTAATCCTAGTAGCTAGATTTGACCACTTTGAGTTCTAAGTTTGCAATATGAAATATTTTTTTTGCACATCCTTTCTCTCTGCAAACTCTTCCTCATATAATGCATAGGTTGAAGCCACTTGCTACTCTAGTTTGTGTACTAACCTAAATCATTAGTGTAAAGCTGGAAGGAAAACAAATACCAAAAGATCATTGGGCAGAGACAATTGACCCTGCCTTCGCCTCGAGGGCAAGATGGAAAAGTAAATGAAGGAAGAGTGCCTTGGATGGTCTACACACAAATCAACCAAGGACCTCCCTGAGCTTAAACTATGGCTTTCACTAGGGTTATCATTACTGATGTTTTAAAAAGTAAACAGTGCACACAAAATGTAAACAGAAACGCATGCAAAACTGGGATTGTAAACATAACGTAAACTGAATGTAAAACAGAGTAAATAGAAAATAATGGCTGGAAAAATGAGCTGTATTGTATTGCATAGAAAATATGTGTACCGATCAAAGCATAGCTGCAGATGGCAAGTCAAGTGTGGGGTGATGTGATGTGTTTCGAAAGTTCTTGGATGCCACGAGTCAAGTGTGTCGAGCGCCCAAGGATTGCTGGTCTAAGTTTCTTAAGCTCTTTAACTCAAAAATTTCAAACCCTGTTTATGTGAATTGATAGGGTATTTATAGGGTTTGATTAGGCTTGGGTGCGAAATTCAAGAATGGAATCAATGGCTGAGAGATGAGAGGAAAGTGGATCTTGTGACACATGTCCAATGGACAGCTATGCATGAGTTGGACATGTGTGGGCAAGCTATGTTCTAGACGAAATTCACCATATCTTACAATGTGTGGGCCACTCAAGCCCATGGAAATACATGCAATTTAGATAGTGAGGGCCTACCAAGCCCACAAATCAAAATTTACAATGTACAACAAGAGAAATTGGCTATGGCTCGCTTGAAACTTCTAGATCTTTGATTTGACCATTGTAAGATGTCAACTTGAGTGATTGTGTGGTTGTTTGAAGCATTTCTACTTACACTCAGGCTAGGCGTTCAGTAGACACTCACTCTGGGTAGTCACGCTGGGAATGTCCTCAGCATGACTTTAGCCAGAGTGAAATAAAATGAGTCACTTGACACAAAATTTTGAGTTTTGAAGCTTGTTCCTTGAATGCAACTATTTCTCTAAATGTGTCTAACCTTGAGAGTGATCTGAAATTTGAATTTGAGCTTGAATGTGCCCTGTTCAAAGCTACTTTTGGCAGGTCACGCTGGACTTACACTATAGCATGACCTCAGGAAAACTTCTAAAAACTTGCAATTTTGGGCCTAAAATCTAACATTCCAGAGGCTGGGACCCATAGTTGTCAATAGTGGACCCTGAGGACAATTTTCACCTTCGAAATCAAGTCATTTTGACTCAGTTTTGAGACCCTAAAAGTTGGTCACGCTGGACTCATGTTGCAGCATGACCTAGAGTGTGAACTTAAAAACTTGCAATTTTGAGCTAAAATCTGAAATTTCTGAAGGCTGGGACCCATAGTTGTCAATAGTGGACCCTAATCAAGACTTTCACCCTTGAAATCAAGTCATTTTGACACAGTTTTAAGACCCTAAAAGTTGGTCATGTTGGACTCACGTTGCAGCCTGACCTGTAGTGTGACCTACAGTGTGACCTCAAAAACTTGCAATTTTGAGCTAAACTCTAGAATTTTTGAAGGTCGGGACCCATATTTGTCAATAGTGGACCTTGAGAATGACTTGCACCCTTAAAATTAAGTCATTTTGACTCAGTTTTGAGGACCTAAAAGTTGTTCACGCTAGACTCACGTTGCAGTGTGACCTCCAAAACTTGCAATTTTGAGCTAAAATCTAGAATTTTTGAAGGCTAGGACCCATAGTTGTTAATATTAGACCCTAATAATGACTTGCACCCTTGAAATAAAGCCTTTTTGACTCAGTTTTGAGGTGCTAAAAGTTGGTCACGTTGGACTCATGTTGCAATGTGACCTGTAGCGTGACCTGCAATGTGACCTTAAAAACTTGCAATTTTGAGCTGAAATCTGGAATTTCTGAAGGCTGAGACCTATAGTTATCAAAAGTAGACCCTGAGGATGACTTAAACCCTTGAAATGAAGCCATTTTGACTCAGTTATGAGGCTCCAAAAGTTGGTCACGCTGGAGTTATGTGGCAGTGTGACCTGTAGCATGACTCCCGAAAACCACTTAGAAATGATCATTTTTAGCCCAATTTTGACACTATGTGAAGTTTCTCACACTGAGGGTGAACAAGTTTCCTTGGGAAAGCTGGGTTTGAGCTCCATACTTAGCCAAATTTTGCCTCCCAAAACTTCGAAAGGGCTTAAGTCATTTTAACTTCAAAGTGCTAGGCCAAAATTAGTGGTGTTTCATTGGCCCGTCTTTGTTGACGTCTAGAGGAATCCACCTAAGAGGCATTGACAAAGAAGTGCTAAAAACCATGAACAACAAAGTATCAAGCATTATTCGTCGGCCCTTGGCTAGATTTCATCACTCCATTTTCAAAAGTACATGGGATTGAGGGAATGTGATTCAAGATGCAAGGGATTGTAACTAGGGAAGTCAAGAGTTGATCAAGGGTTATGAATGCTGTTGGGATTGTGGGAGAGAAATTTTCTCA
Source organism: Gnetum montanum (assembly GCA_015680685.1). Taxonomy (NCBI): domain Eukaryota; kingdom Viridiplantae; phylum Streptophyta; class Gnetopsida; order Gnetales; family Gnetaceae; genus Gnetum; species Gnetum montanum. Next base: position 160,969 of record MNCI01007684.1, on the reverse strand, counting down.
CATGAATGAGCTATATCTTTGGTCTCTGTGAATAGCTAGTGTTTAGTAGACTCGAAGCCAAGACATAGGAAGTGCGTTCTTTGGAGAAACATGACTCTTATACAGTGTTTACGAGGCCCGTTGTAAATAGCTAATGCCACGCAATGGTGTGCAACATGATCTCTTTGAGACACAAGTGTAACTATTTTCTTAAGACAATTACCTTCTCACCAGGGCTTGTATGAGAATAGCTAATAGTTTTTTTTATGATGTCAACGAGGTCATGAAGACCTTTTCCGTGCATTTTTCTCTTTAACCTTTTTGTTCTTTTTCTTTTTGTTTGTTTCTTCTTCTTTTTTTGCTTTATTTTTATTTTTCTTTTATTTTTCTTTTTCTCTTTTATCTTTTTGAAAGAGCTTTCTTTAGTGTTGTGCTTGTGTTTCAAGTACTTTCATTTTGCATCATGCTTCGTGTACTATGTTTTGCATTGCAACTACTTACAGAGTCATAGTGTGCAACAATGTACCAAGAGCTTTGAGATAAGTAGAATGTATCAGGGAGGTATTTGAATAGGCTAAGAGGAGCATGATGGGGAAATAGGGAATATATTGAGAGTCAGGAATGTACTTATGAACGGTTTGATTAACCTAGTTACGTGCGTTAGGAAGAATGTGATACCTTGTCGTCACGATGAAGCGCATCTATGCACGAATGCCTTAGGCATGTCATCCTGCAAACAAAACTCCAAGAAGACAAGAAAAAACACAAATGAATTGGTTAACTAAGCACTTTAAACAAGGAGATGAACAAGGAGATGGAGCCACCGAGTGCAATTTCAAAGCAAACAGAATCATGAATAGCATCAGCTTCATCAAGGCCCATGAGACAAATAGGCATCAAGTCTTTGTGGAACATGTACAACCAATTGTAGCAACACATCTTTTCAAGTTTTTCCTAGTTTTCGATGATGTCGCTAGTTTATAGTCTTAGTGGACTGTTGTGGTTTAGTTTCATGTCATAACCCTTTGGACGACACTAGTTTAGCGTCGTAGCAGACGGTGCGCTGCTAGTTTATATTCATAGCGGACTATGAAGAGGCAAACTAGTTTATAGTCTTAGTGGACTCTACATGCTAGTTTTATGTCATGGTGGACAAATGTGGTAGTTTAGTGTCATGCTGGATAGAGCTCTGTGGTATCAGTTTTAATTCATGATGCCAAGACTGTTCTATGGTATCAGTTTTAAGGCATGATATCAAGACTATTCTATGGTATCAGTTTTAAGTCATGATGCCAGGACTGTTCTGTGGTATTAGTTTTAAGTCATGATGCCAGGATTGTTCCATGGTATCAGTTTTAAGTTATGATGCCAAGAATTTTTTGTGGTATCAATTTTAAGTCATGATGCCAAGACTATTCCATTATATTATTTTTAAGTCATGATGCCAGGACTATTCTATGGTATTAGTTTTAAGTCATGATGCCAGGACTATTTTGTATCAGTTTATAGTCATAGCAGACTATTGCTTACCTTGCTTGTATAAGGTGTGATGCTGCATGTGTGGTCATGCTATGTGTCTGCAAGATCCTGTAAAAATCAACTAGAAAGGAAACAAATCAAGTGACACCTGTCATAAACAGAGTTAAAATGTATTTATGAAAGAAAAGCAATGCAAAAAGTGGTAGTTTTAGGCCATTCCAGGCCGTAAGCTAGTTTTAGGCCTTTTCGAGCCATGTGTTTTTGTAGTTTCATGTTTTATGAATGCAATGTGCAAACTAAGTTGACGAATTTGTAAACAAAGAAAAATGTGTGATCTAAGTGAGCAGACAAAATGTAAATTTAAAGGCTAGTGTGATGTAAACAAAAGTCAAAAATGCATGGCAAAGGGTAGGTAAGCACTCGCATTTTTGGCCAAGGGAAGGTCTTGGTCATGTAGTTGCTTCCTAACCAAGCATGGTTTAGGGAGCATGCAAGGCTTAGGATACTCTAGAGGGCTGTTGGCCTCAACCACTCATTCAGGTGTGTTAGCCTTAGGCATTGCGTTGGTTGTTATAGGTGCACCACCAAGAAACTCTTCTTCCAAAACTTGCACCATGTCTATGTCATGGATAGTCGAAGAGGAAACGTTATCATCATGGATGATAACTTGACCACCTTTATATGGAAGGTGGATTTCTTGGTTGATGGGAGAGGAGATGGCCCTTAGTTGAGCTAGCCAAGGCCTACCTAGAATCATGTTGAAACCTGGCATCTCCTCTATGACAGTGAAATCTGCGCTAGTGGGGAATTGCTCTCCCACTACAAAGGCTAAGTTGATTGTACCCTTGACTATGACACATGATCCATTGAAAGATTTTAGACATGTGGTTTTGGTTGGCCTAATTTCATCTGTCAAGCCTAGCTTGTCAATGACGGAGTACAGGACTATGTTCGTTGCTGGACCATCGTCAACCTACACTCTACAGATGGTGTACTACCCAACATGTATGCTAATGGATAGTGGAGCCATAGTGACCTCCCCTCGTTTGGGGTTAACTTTGACTACATCATCGCGAAAGGTTAAGGTTGTTGAACCTAATTCTTGTGGTGTGGAAGGTAACATTGTTGCACAGATGGATGCCTCATTTGCAGGGATGTCCTCCATAACAGGAATGGAGGCTAAGACCTGGGCCAATGCTTGGCAGTGAGCAGGTGAGGTCCTGACCAGGTCGTACAAGCTAAACGTTGTGTTCTTATGCTTGAGTGTTTCTTTTACCTAGGTTAGTGTAGCTACAAAGTCCTTGTCATTAGCCATTGTGTTGGCCTTGACTTCCTCCATGTGGTTTGAGAGACAAATCTTTTGTGAAGGGGAATTTGGCTTGGCTTGTTTGGTCCGTTTTGGGGTAGGGGCCCTAGTGTTGAATCGTTTTCTGCTAGTTGTGGCCTTTTCTTTGGCCATGGGGGTTGCGAGATGCTCGTTTGTCCTCTTGCACTGCCATTTGGTGGACCTACCTAGGTTGCTAGTGGGGTCAACCCTCAAGGAAGGAGGGATCGAGATGTTTCCCACTATTGGGATTTGGATAAGTGAGAGGCCATCACATCATGGCCCCCTTATAATAAAGGGTGTCTAAGGAGTTGTTTTGGGGATTGTTGTGTGACTAACTTGTCATGGCACCTTGATGGAAAAAGGTTTCTTAGCTATTTTTATTATCGTGTCATGTCATTTTAACGTCTTAGCAGACGAGTCATGCCAGTTTAATGTCTTAGTAGATGATTGCTATGGAACCTTGACCACAGAGGATGTTGTGGGTTCCTGAGGTAGCACTTTGAAAATAAAGGGAGACCTCTTGCTTGTGAAGGCTACGCGGACCTTTTCCTTATTGGGAGGCACATGGATCATAGAAGGTTGTTGCATAGGTTTTGGCTTGCCACCTATGTTAATTGAGTTTATGAAATAGGAGGCATCGTCTGGGTTGGATTGACTTGTCATGTCAGCCACTAGTTGGCCTTGTTCTATCATTTCCTTCAGGTCATCTTGCAAGGCATGATATTTGTCTGTACTGTGATCACCCATTTGATAGTAATGACAGTATTGGTCCAATTTAAAATGTTGTGGGACTAGGGGCTCATTTGGTACTACTAACGTGGGGTTCCTTAGTAGCTCGTAGTACCTGTCATGTTTTTGGCAGGTAATCTCTGATACGTATTTGTGTTGGATTTTCCTGGCTTTCAAAGGTTGCTCCAATAGTTGAGAGGGTTGCATTGGTAGTGGTGTGTACTTTGAGCAGTCCTTGCACTAAAAGTTGGGCTTTGGAGTGGCCCCTGCTGATGTAGGTAAGATGGTGCCAAAGTTGGTAGTTTTGTCAGCTGGGGCTTTGGGTTGCTTAGCTGTTGGGCCCCAGTTGGTTGCTTTTGTACTTGTGGCCACCATTTCCACTATTGTGTTTTGTTTGCGAGTGTTTTGGTTCCTATAGGCCACATAAGTTGCATCATTGCTAGCTTGCGCTACTTCCTCTGTCCTTAATTTGTGCAAATGCTTGTCTCAAGGTATGGACTTTCAAATAATAAAGTTTCGATTTAACAAAGTTGTTCGCGGCTACCTTAAGGATGGTAAGAAAATATGTTTCAGGGATGGGCTCGTGAATTTCATTGAGAATTGCAATCCACCTTTGGATAAAATTCTATGCTGGCTCTAATGGTGCCTATTTAATCTAAATCAGGCTATCCAGTGTGGCTTCAGGCCTTCGATTATATTTAAAACGGGTGACAAAATAATGTAACAAATCCTCTAGAGAGGATATGAAGTTACAAGGTAAAGCTCGGTACCAGTCTAAGGATTTTCCCATTAAGGACATAGCAAATATACGTAGAATTACATGAGGCTAGGCCTGAAGTCATAGACATTTTGTTCAAAATGTTACTAGGTGGGCATTTGGTTCTCCCTCTCCATTGTACTTGGTGAGTTGAGGTAAGGATATTTTCTTTGGCAAGGTTAATGGTGGAATTGAAGGGTGGGTTAGATCATTTTGGTAGAAGTACAACACCTTAATTTCCTTAGTGTTTGAAGTTTTAGGGAACTTTACCTCCTCAATTAACATGTGCATCATTTTCTTTGTGTCTGCACACTCTTGGGTAATAGGCAGACCAGTGGGTTGAGTGGGTTGTGATTGATAGTAATTCGATTGTTGCATTTTCTGTGGAAAGGAGGACTGTTGAATTATCGATTACTATGGTTGAGCAACATTCAAAGGCAGGATCGTAGGGTGTGGTATGCTGTAGTAAGTGGTTGGTGCTATTGAATAGCTTGTGGAACCCACTACCCAGCCACAGGTTATGAGGTGACACCTGAACGTGTTGTGCTAAAGTAGTTAGGGGTGCCCCATAGGTTTGTACTTGTGGTATGTAATGGATGGATGTGGAAGTTGGTACTTCTTGTTGAGAAGCTAGTCCTCGCATGTATGGGGATGAAGGAGCAAGCATGGTTTCCTCTAGGAAAGGTTGGAATAATGGGTTTGTATAGGCATGAGGACTAATGGTATGGTATAACTCCCCATGCTTAGATTGGGTGGCAAAGTCATCTTTCTCATTTCCATTCTGAGGCTCTATCAGAGGTGGCTATAAGGCTTGACTCCTTGCCATGAGAAGCTGAAACATGAGTTGATGATGGTGTTCAAAAAGGGGGATTATGTCAAATGTTGAGGGAGTGAACTCATGACCTCCCTTGTAGATGAGCTCATAGTTTCACTTTGCCTCTCTTTCCATGCGATCGATAGGCAAGTTGGCTTGGATTTTTACACAAATGAAGTTATATTGTTCTAGTGTGAGGATGTTGGAAGATTCCATAGTAGCGTGAGCAAGCTGTTAGTTTGAGTGATTTGGCTTCCCAGCGTGACTAACTGGCTCAGCATGACTAATTGACTCAGTGTGATAGTGTGACTAACTGGCTCAACGTGACTAACTGGCTCAACGTGACTAACTGACTCAACATGATAGCGTGACTAACTAACTCAGTGTGACAGCATGACTAACTGGCTCAACATGACTAACTGGCTTAGCATGACTAATTGACTTAGCATGACAGTATGACTAACTGGCTCAGCATGACAGCATGACTAACTGGCTCAGCATGACTAACTGGCTCAGCGTGACTAACTAGCTCAACGTGACTAACTGACTCAGCGTGATAGTATGACTAATTGGCTTAGTGTCACTAACTGGCTCAACATCACTAACAGCATGAGTAGCTACAGTGTGAGATATCTAGTTTTAGAGAGAGTAAGTTAAGCTAGGTGTGTGTAAGCTAGCTTGATAAGCTAAGGTTTAGTGTCAACACTTGGTTTGTGTAGCATTTAGATAGGTAACATGATAAATGTTTTGATTAAACTATAAACAAGTTCGGCCCTCCTTCTAGCGCCAATTTACTGTACTGACCTAAATCGTTGGTTTAAGGCTGGAAGGAAAACAAACACCAAAAGATCATCGGGTAGACACAGCTGACCCTACCTTTGCCTCAAGGAAAAGGTAGAAAAGTAAAAGAAGGAAGAGTGCCTTGGATGTTCTACACACAAATCAACCAAGGACTTCCCTGAGTGTAAACTATGGCTTGCACTGGGGTTATCATTACTAATTTTTTGAAACGTAAATAGTGTGCACAAAATGTAAATAGAAACGCATGCAAAACTAGTATTGTAAACAGAACATAAACTGAATGTAAAACAGAGTAAACAGAAAATAATGGCTGGTAAAATGAGATGTATTGTATTGCATAGAAAAGATGTGCACCGATCAAAGTGTAGCTACAGATGGCAAGTCAAGCGCCAAGCCCTGGGGCGATGTGATATGATGTGTTTCAGAAGTGCTTGGATGCCAGGAGTCAAGTGTGCTAAGCACCCAAGGACTTCTAGTCAGAGTTTCCTAATTCATTTAACTCAAAACTTGCCAACCCTATTTATGTGAATTGATAGGGTATTTATAGGGTTTAGTCAAGCTTAGGTGTGGAATTCAAGAATGGAATCAATGGCTGAGATATGAGAGGAAAGCGGATCTCGTGACATGTGTCCAATGGACAACTATGTGTGAGTTGGACATGTGTGAGCAAGCTACGTTCTAGACCAAATTCACCGTATCTTAAAATGTGTGGATCACTCAAATCTATGAAAATACATGCAATTTAGACAGTAAGGGCCTACTAAGCCCACAAATCAAAATTGACAATGTACAATAAGAGAAATTATCTCTAGCTCTCTAGAAACTTCTAGATCTTTGATTTGACCATTGCAAGATGTCAACTCGACTGATTTCATGGCTGTTTAAAGCATGTCTACTTGCACTCATGCTGGGCATTCAGTAGACACTCACGCTGGGAGTGTCCTCAACGTGACCTCAGCCAGAGTGAAATAAAATGAGGCACTTGACATCCAATTTTGATTTCTGAGGCCTGTTCATTGAATGCAACTATTTACTTGAATGTTTCTAACCTTGAGAGTGATCTAAAATCTGAATTTGAGCCTGAATGTGGCCTGTTCAGAGCCACTTTTGGCAAGTCATGCTAGATTTACACTACAGCTTGACCTGCAACGTGACCTCAAGAAAACTTCTGAAAACTTGCAATTTTGGGCCCAAAATCTGACATTACAAAGGCTGCAATCCATATTTGTCAATAGTGGACCCTGAAGATGATTTTCACCTTTGAAATCAATCATTTTAACTCATTTTTGAGGCCCAAAAAGTTGGTCACGCTGGACTCACGTTGCAGCGTGACTTGCAGTGTGATCTCATAAACTTGCTCAGTGTTCATCTTCTCTTGCCTATAATGATATTTTATCACTAGTAGGTTCTGTTGATATCATAGGTTTTCTTATATTGTCTCTAACTTGATACAATAGATAACCTTCCTTATTTTCCTAGCTTATAGTCTCTACAATCTATTGCAAGTGGCTCATAGAAGGTCTACAGTACTTGAAACACCACAAAATTTCGGGTCTCAACATCTCAACTACAAATTTGGCTAAGTGTCAAAATAGTGGCACTTTGCCCAAATTTTTCTAAGTGTTGAGTGTAGTTAGCTTTGACTACCATATTTGCAAATGTTTTCTAAGAGTTAGAACTATGACACTTTTTGCAAATTTTTCTACATGTCAAAACTTAAAAACAATTTCAAGTGTTAGTGCTACACTCCCCAGCATAGCTAGCATAGCATGCATTAAGGCCTGTCTTGCACAATTTGTCAAGTGTCAACAGCAGCTGCATGAAAATTTTTTCTAAGTGTTTTTCTATGCTCTCACTCTGCATGCTATCGTCTAGAGTGTAGCTAACATAGTACACTTTTTAGTGACAAGTTTTGCCTAAGTGTCAAACTAGAAGCTATAAGCTAGCTTAGCATGGAAGAGGCATTTGGCAGATTTTCTAACTCTTGAGGCTACCCGTTCTACTACACTCTAGAGTATAGCCAATGTAGCAAGAACAAGGATTATAGTCTTCACTAGATTCTTCTAAGTCTCCATGCTGCACCTTATCCCCAAGGAGCATCTCATGTCCTACATGTAACATGGGACAAGCATAGCAGCTAGTGTCTTGTGTCCCGCACGTAACATGGAACGAGTGTAGTAGCTAATGTCTTGTATCCTACATGTAACATGGGATGCGCATAGTATCCATCATCCTATGTCCTACATGTAACACTCGATGAGCATAGCAACCAGCATCCTATGTCCCGTGTGTAACATGGGACAAGTGTAGCATCTAGCATTCCGTGTCCCGCACATAACACAGGATCAACGTAGCAACCAAAGTTAGAAAATTTTTAAAATTTTTCTAGTCACCTCCAGACTTATAAAATTTTCTAAATTTTTCTCATAGTCCCACCTACTACACTGCCACGTGGCACCCAATCCACATTTTGGGCTAACCCTAGCCCTATAAATACCCCTGTGTCCTAATGTTTTAGGGGGGGTTCCATCTTTTCACTAGTGGGTAGTTGGCATTTTCATTTGGCATTTGGCATCTTGGCATCTTGGCACTTAGCTATATGGGTGAACAAGACCCAAAGCATACCACACCAGTAGAGAGGTAGATTTGCACATCACAGCCCAATGCAACCCCATTACGGCCTTGCAGAACACTACATGGTGCACCGCAGTGGCCAACCCAACAGCCATGGTTCATCATAATCAACATCAGATTTCATAGCCTAACACCACTGAGACTATGACTACACTTCCATTATGCCTATTTTACACTCTATACCTTCTAAGATCCTTTTGGAGTTAACTACACTCCCATTTAGGGTGGTATTCCATTTCTCTCTACCATTTCTTGCAGTTTATTGTATTTTTTAATATTTTTGCATTTTTTTCATGTGTTGTCATGCTATACTATGCTTAGGTGGTAGTATTCATAGGTTAACACCCTCATTTTGATTGAAACCCTTGTCTATTCTCACCCCCATTTCATGGCCACACTCTACACTTAGCACCGCGAAGCACCACTTTGACACTTCACACCATTTCACATTGTTTGCATTTGCATTTTGACTAATCACAACACCCCTCGATTGCATCCTTTGCCCCAATTGCAATTACTAAATCCCCTATTCAATTGACAAGATCATTTAGGGAACTTCACTTCCTTTTCCAACAAGGCCCTCATGCGAAGGTGAGATTGAGGCTAAGCATCCATTGATCCCTTGGTGATTTTAGCCATCGACATTTTCGATCGTTACAATTTTTGGCACTAGAAGGAGGGCCTCCCTTTCCTTCTATGTTTAAGGGTAGTTCTACATGCTTTATGCACCTCTATTACTAGCCTTAAGCTAGCATAGACATAACACCCTTGTGGACCTACCATGGTAGTAGCTGGATCATAAGCCAGTGCAAAAGTTGTCTGCAGTTTGGTTGGTATAGGATGGTCCCAATTGTTAGTTCCCTTGAATCCCCATAGGATGAAAGCCCAACTATGTCTGTTATGTCAATCTCTAGGTGCTCTGGAGAACATAACAACCTCTCAAAGCACAATGGACGTAGACCAGAGTTAGCCATTTTCAACAGCTTTCATACTTAGCATTTTTTCTACATTTTCATACTTAGCTTTTTTTTGCATTTTCATACTTTGCTAAATTTTTATAATTTTACACTTAGTTCTTCTCTTTTTTTTTTGCAGTTTCCATACTTAGCTATTTCTTTGCATTTTTATACTTAGCCATTTTTCTACCATCGACAGACTTAATCATTTATCTATAGTTTTTAGAGTTGGTCATTTTTGGCAAACAACAACTCTCACCACTTGATTTTTAAACATGAATCTAGATCAACCTTCCTCATTGGTGTCTAATTCATTTGATACCACAATCCAGCCAAAGTGTTCCACACTAAGCCATGAACAATACAATTTTATCTGTGCCAAAATCCAAGTAGGGCTACAAGTGGATCACCTTGAGTTAGAGGCAAAAAAAGATTACAAATGAGTCCACTAGGATGGATAGGATTACAACCCCTCCTTATTCAACATAATCCCACTCATGGAGTCCTACCACCAGCTATTGTCCCAACTCATCCATGCAAATGAGCATGATGTAGGAACAACCTATGAGGAAGCCTCATAGGAGAAAGAAGATGAGTTTGAGGCCCACTCCAAATATGAGAGCCCCCTATACACCATCTTCCAACAACCACTCCCTAGTACAACCCCTCCTCAGTTTAGTCCATATGTCTTCTCTAATATGGTAACCATATGAATTCATCCTTCCTCGAGAGAAACCATTACATTTTCCCAATCCTATGCTCATGTAGGGGCCACCTCTTAGCCCCAGACAACTTAGGCATCCCACATCTCGCTTGTCTCATCAGTGCCCATGGAATTTGTCCAACCCACTCATGTATGGTCCACCTCAATCACCATGTCCATCCCTCAACCAACACATCAACTAAACTTATCCACTATGATGTTAAACTAGCAACAACCATTTGTTATGATGTTAAACTGGCAACGACTGTATGCTACAACATTAAACTAGTAACGCCTGTATGCTACAATGTTAAACTAGAAAACTCCAAATCAACAACCTAACCCTACACTGTATGACCAATGCACACCTAGCCAATGCAACCAGTTGGCACATCCCCAAACTTGGATCAGGAATTCTAACTGATCCAAGGCTTAATGGAGGAGATTAACTGACTCAAGGCTACCTCCTTCAACACCATCAAGGTGGTGAACTTCTACCAAGATGATTCCATAAGTCTTATAGTACCACCTCTAACTCTCCCGTCTGGGGTCCTACTACCTCAACTCACGAAGTACAATGGTGAATAGGACCCTAATTCATACTTTTGATTCAAGTGCCTACTCCTTCAATCCTAGCCACATGCCATCATGCACGTGTTCCCCATGTCACTCACTAGCAAGGCCTTAGACTGGTACCATGTGCAAACTAAGGCCTTAATCTCTTCTTTGGAGGATCTCATAAGCTAGTTTGTGACATGCTTTAGGTACAACCTAAAGCCTGAAGCAACCCTTGAACAACTCATATAGGTCAAGTAGGGGCTCCTAGAGCCTGTGCCAAACTTCCTCCAACATTGGAATCCTACATTGAGTGAAATGTGTGAACCCCTAGTAGAGACACACATACTGGCCATCTTCAAGGGTGAAGTAAATGACTTCATCAAGTCTGAACTATATTACCTAGCCCTGAAGTCTCTTAGCCAAGCCTTTGCCCAAACAAAAGGCATAGAGGAGGTAGTGCAAGCTAGCAATGATCCAACCTACATGACCTACAAAAACCAACATGCATGCAAGAAAATCATAACAATGGAAATAGTGGCCACAAGCACAAAAGCAACCAATTGGGGCCCAACAACTAAGTAGCGCAAGGCCCTAGCTCACAAAGCCACCAACTCACCTACATCGATAGGGGCCACCCCAAGACATAACTTTGAGTGGAAGGATCACTCAAAGTATACACCACTACTGATGGAACCGTCTGAACTACTTGAGCAACTCTTGAAATCTAGGAAAATTTAATACAAACATGTATAAGAGATTTCCCACCAAAAAACATGATAGGTATTGTGAACTACTGAGTAACCCTACCTCAGCAATACTGAACAAGCCCCTAGTCTAAAAACATCTCATGCTAGACCAATATTGTCATTACCACAAGATGTTTGGTCACAGTACAGACAACTATCATTCTTTGGAGGATGATTTGCAAAGAATGATAGAATGGGGCCAACTGGTCCTCAATGCAGCAAGCTAATCCAATGCAAAAAATTCCCCCTATGTCTTAAACTCCCTCAACATAGGTGGCAAGTATAAACTTGTGCAATAGCCTTTTGTGATCTACATGTCTCCCAGCAAGGCAAGGATCCCCTTGGCCTTCACAAGAAAGAGGCCCCCAGTTGTTATCAAAGTGCCACCTCCAGCACACAACATCCTTTGTGATCAAGGTCCCATAGTAATCATCTGCTAAGACATTAAATTGATAACCAAACCAATCATTTTCTAATATGTTAAACTGGCATGACATAACAACAACAACCACTAAGCAACCTTTCATCATCAAGGTGCCATAAAGAGTTTGCCTCACAATAGCTGCTAAACCACTATTTGTCATAAGGGTGCCACAATGTGATGACCCCTCACCTACTTAAAGCCCAATATTGGACAATGTCTCGATCTCTTCTCCTTCAAGGGTTGACCCCACTAGCAACCTGGGTAGGCCTACCAAATGGTAGTGCAAGAGGATGAATGAGCACCTTGCAACCTCCATGGTTAAAGCAAAGGCCATAACTAGTAAGCAACAACTAAACACTGGGGCCCCTGACCCCAAGCACACAAAGCAACCCAAGCCA
>MNCI01007684.1:62652-148657 GCA_015680685.1 Gnetum montanum | reverse complement strand
CCCCCCCCCCCCTACAAGAGATCTATCTCTCAAGCTGCATGGAGGAATTCAAGGCCAATAAAATAGCCAACAACAAGGACTTTGTAGCTATACTAACCTAGGTGAAACAAATGCTCAAGCCAAAGAACATAACATTGAGCTTGTACGACTTGGTCATGACCTCATTTGCTCACTACCAAGCATTAAGCCAAATGTTGGCCTTCATTCCTATTACAAAGGACATCCTTGTAGCTATGACATTCATCCGTGTAATGATGTTTCCCCCTACACCATAGGAATCAGGTTCAACATCCTTAGCATTTCATGATGATGCATTCAAGGTCAACCTTGAATGAGGGGGGTCACTACAGCTCCATTCTCAATTAGCATATGTGTTGGGTAGTGCACCATATACATAGTGCATGCTGATAATGATTCAACAACAAACATAGTCATCTGCTCCATCATCAACAAGTTAGGCCTAGCAGATGAAGTTAGGCCGACCAAGATTGTGTGTCTAAAATCCTTCAATGCATCACACGTCACCGTCAAGGGTACAATCAACTTACTCTTCATGATAGGAGAGCAATTTCCCATAAGTGCAGATTTCATTATCATAGAGGAGATGCCAGGCTTCAACCTGATCCTAGGTAGGCCTTGGCTAGCCCAACTATGGGCCACCTCCTCTGCCATCCATTAAGAAATCTACCTTCTGTATGAAGGTGGTCAAGTTATCATCCACAGTGATAACATCNCCCCCCCCCCCCCCCCCCCCTAGCTACCCCCAACATAGACATGGAGCAAGTGTTCCAGGTGGGTTTCTTAGTAGTACACCTATGGAAAGCAACACAATGCCTAAGGCTAACACACCCAAACAAGTGGTTGAAGCCAATAGCCTCATAGAGGATCCTAAGCCTTGTGCACCCCCTAATCCATTTCTAGTTAGGAAGCAACCATGTGACCAAGACTTTCCCTTAGCCAAAAATGCGCTAAGTGCCTACTTACCCCTTACCTCCATGGGCCATGCATTTTTGGTTTTTGCTTTGTGTTGCATTTGTTCATGCATTTTTGTGGGAAGAATGTCATTATGGCAATGATAAGAACATCTTATTATTGGAAATGAGTGGATGGATGATGTGGTCTCACTATATATAAAATCAATCTACCAATGATTTGATAATATAGGGCAATAATTACATTATTGATATTACATCTTGTTTTATTCCTTTGCACTTTATTAGAAAAATCAACAAAAATATGTACAACAAAGATGATGAAAAATTATAGAAACATATTGAAAATAGAAAAGGTCAAAATTTATTAAAGTGTAAAAAATGATTTGAGAAATAAAAAGGGTATAAAAGAATGGAAAAATTAGTAAGAAATGGAAAAAGATAAAAAGTATAAAAGTGACAAAAGAAAAATTAGTGCCTAAGTATCAAGTTTGATACCCTCACAACTATTTTGAGAAGTGAATATTTGGAATATCAAACAGGTGCTAGCTTGCTTGGTAGATAGGATAAAGTCCTTAAAACAGTAGAAAAAGACATGATATGGCTTGACTTGTTGAATATTAACAAGAATAATGTTTGTAAGTTGGTTGGATGATAGATCTACATGATGCCAAATCAATATGTTGCATGGACAATATAGGGTCCTTTCCATAAGGTTTAGAAGTTAGCCTTTTGTAGGACATGACTAGAATTGCAATAGAGAACTTTATTGTCTAGTTGAATTGAAACTTATCTTATTTTAGTGTCATGTCTATTTTTTGAAGTACATTTTGTGGATTTTGTTACTCATTTAACCAAATAATCTATTCTCATCTAAGAGATTAAGATTCATGCAATGTTCTTATTGAGCAAAGCTTAAATCAAGGTTAAGTGCACAAGTAGTGAAAAGGGTATTGAGTTCTCCTTGGATTGGTAACATGAATAGTTTACCATAAATTAACTCTATGGAGAATACCTTATAGGAAGTTTCCATGTTGATATATATGCCCATAGAGCATCATTAAGTTTAGTGCTCCAATATTTCCTATGTTGACTTATTTTTCTAGTTAATATTCTTGTGATTTCTTGGTTAGATACTTATACTTAACCATTTGCTTGGGAATGGGATGGTGTTATTATTTTGTGATTCACCCCAAGTTGTTGCATTAGCTTTTTAAAAGTAGCTCCTGTAAAAAAAAGTCCCATTGTTTGATATGAACATGTGTGGCACTCCAAATCTATTCACCATGTATTGTTGAAAGAACTTATCATTCATTTTGGCTATGCAATACTTGATTATAACTACTTTTGCCCAATTTCTGCAATAATTAACTATCACTATAATGTACAATTTCCCATTGGACATTGGCATGATGGACACCATAAAATCAATTCTCCATATATCAAATGGTTCTGATGGTTGTATCCATTGTTGTGGACCTTCATTTCTAATTGTTAATCCTTCGTCACATTGATACCTCTCACAAGACTTGGTGAACTGATGTGCATCTCTAAATATGATAGGATAGAAGTAGCCTAACATAATCAATTTGAGTATTGTCATTCGTCCTACATAGTGACCACCTCATAGTCCTTCATGTGCATCTTGTAAGGTTCTTTGCTAGTCTTCTTTAGGAATACATCATCTAATTAGTTTGTTAGTACAAATCTTATAAAGATTTCCATTAATTTCAATATACTATTTGGCTAAGTGGAGGAACTGCTTCTTTTATTTCTTATCCCATTCAACAAGAAGCTTTTGTGTAGTGAGATAGGTCACATAATCAGAGATCCACAACTTCTTTATTGAACTTGTAGCCATTGCTATTCTTTTAATAGATTTTCATCGGGAAATTGGTCTAAGAATGATTCATGATTATTTTTCAGTTCCCATCTAAGTTTGGACAGATGATTAGCTACAATGTTTTTAGTTCCCTTTTTAACTATCATGGTAATGTTAGATTCTTATAATATCATAAGTCATCTTATCATCCTTGAACTAACTAATGGTTATTCATAAAAAATTTAATACCACTATGATCCATGTGGACATAGATAGAATATCTAAGCACATAATTTCTAAATTTCTAAGGTGCATACACCATAGTCATAAGCTTCTTTTCTATAGTGGTGTAATTAAGTTGTTCCGTGATGATGCTTCAATTGGCGTAGTATATGTAATATGGTCACCTTTAATCATCTAGCTGAGTGAGCACTAATCCCAATGCATAGTTTAAAGCATCTATCATTATATGGAAGAGTTTAGACTAATCCAAAGCTTAAAGGATTGGTGTTTCAATTAGTTTTCATTTTAATGTCTTGAATGCCTTCTCACGTAGTTTTTTCTAGTGCAATGATACATCTTTCTTTGTGAGTTCTACTAGTACTTTTGCAATTTTTGAAGAATTTTTGATAAATCTTATATAATATCCTATGTAGATAATAAATTATTTGACATCCTTAATGGGTTGTGGTCTCTAAGTGATGTTTTGGATGAATCTAATCTTCTCTAGATCTACCTCTATTTTCTTGTGAGATACTCTATGTCCCAGAACTATACCATCTTGAACCATTAAATGGCTTTTCTCCAAATTGAGCTTTAGATTGATTTCTACACATCTCTTCAGTAATTGCTCTAAATAGTCCAGGGCTTGTTTAAAATCTAGCCCATATGTAGAGAAATTGTCCATAAAGACTTCAATTCCATTGCCAATTTCCTTCTAGAAAATACTGAGTACAAGTCTTTGGAATGTAGCAAGTACATTACACAATTCAAAGGACATCTACTTTTATGCAAATTCCCCCATGGACTAGAAAATGTGGGCTTTTCTTAATCTTCTACTGCAATGTGAATGTGGTTATACCCACTATACCCATTGAGGAAACTGTATTATTAATGTCCCACAATGGTGTCTAGGACTTGGTCAATAAATGGTAAAGGAAAATGGTCCTTGAATGTTGCTAGATTTAAAAATTGAAAGTTGATGTAGATCCTCCACTTTTCATCTTTCTTTGAAATAATGACTAAGAGACTAACTTATTCACTATATCCTATAGAATATATGAACTCTACTTTTAATTGTTTTTCTAACTCTTTTTTAATAACTTCTTTGAGTTTGGGATTCAATCTTCATTGAAATTGGTAGTGTAGTTTTATAGTTGGATCTATATAAATTCAATGTTGAAAAATACATGGATCTATACTAGTTATCTTGTCATAGGACCATGCAAATATAATGGGCCATTTATTTACCACTTCTAGTCACTTTCTCTTTTGGTCTTGAGTTTGGACTAATGAACCAGCTATTGGTTAGTGTGCATAAGAATTGGGATTCGTTTGCAAAATAGTGTGTTTATGATACTCCAATGGATAGTAATAAGAGGAGGTGTGTACTGAAGCATTTCCTAGAGTTATTAAATGTTGAATGTAATACCCATAATGATCTAGTTGCCAATATGGATACTGCTACTTTGGTGGTGGCATATCCCATGCTTGTGGTTCTTGATACTATTGCTAGTATTGCTCATGTGATTGAGAATAGGCTTCACTTGGATAATTTGATGGTTGGTAAAGTTGTCAAAAGTTACCTTGTGAGTAAGATAATCATCTTGGCATCTGTTTCTTAACAAATCTTGGATTAACCATATATGCCCTAGATTCTTGTAGGTGGACCATAATAGGACAACATCCCTTAGGATGTTCATATGTGCACACTTTTCATCCTTTTTCATCTCTTAATTCTTCAACTACAACAACATTTTCTTTATGTCTATAGTTTTATCATTTATTATCTCTTCTTTTCTTCCTTTCTTTCTTTTTGTTCAAAGCTTTTTAAGTCTTTTTCTCTACTATCTTGAGTGTAGTAGAAAATTTTCCATTCACAGAATTCCACATCTTCTCTACCTTAGTCATAATGTCATTGACTAATTTTTGGATAGGTAGAGTCCTATTTTGGATTGTATCTTCTAAAGTTTCTTCTTTCTATATTTTGCATATTCTCACATACCTTTTCCTCATTGTGTGATCTCGATTGTACTCTTCTATTGATTCTCTTTTCATTAATTTTTCTTCCTCTTTGGCTACTTGGTCTAAAAGTCTTTGGATTCAATGGACTATCATTTTTGATAACCTACCTTGGGCATATATCCCAAGAGTTTCCCTAGTCTTATTCCTAAACCATCCAATGATATGCCTAAGTTGTTTCATTTGAGAAAATCCATGGCCTAGGCATCTATGCAACAATGAATAATACCTATCCATTGACACATCAATGAATTTATGTATCCCTTGCTTCCATCCTTGAATTTTTTTTCCTAAATTAGACACTTTGGAATAATTTTAACACTTTTCATTAAAGATCTCTAGCATGGTACTCCATCTCTCAGATTGATTCTGGTTCTAAGAATTTGTACCAACTCTCTACTTCCTTAATGAGTATTTTGGGAAATAAATTCAATATCTACCAATAATTCTCTATGTTCTCCAAGGCGCAAGCATCATGGAAGGCTTGAAGATGGTGATGTGGATCTAGATTGTATTCACTTTCAAATTTCGGGATATTATTCATATCTAGTCACTTGATGCAACTATCCCTTACATATCCGATAGGAATATACACTACTTTCTTAACATGAATCATGTTATGAGTCACCAGTTGGAATTCTTTATAATCCTTAGGTTCATAAGCTCTATGTAATGGTGACCCCTTTAATGCTCATAATGCTCTCTCTATTCATACCTGCTTCTTTTTCTTCCTTGCTCATAATCATCTTCTTCATCATCAAAATGTCTTCTTCAATGCTTATGTCTCTCATGATTCCTTTGTTTTCCCTATCGTGATCAATTACTCATTGTCCTCTCTTATAATACTCTTGGGAGAAGTTTGAGGAGGAAGAGGAAGAAGTTGAAGAATGATGCTAGCTAGTTCTTCTTCTATGACTCTTTAATTCTTTCCCTTTTTTTAGTGGAGATTTTATGCCTTAAGCTCCTCTTCAATGTGGAGTCTTTCCTATCTCCTTTAGGTGTTTCTGCAAGAGTTGAATCCAACTTTATTTTAATAGGATCTTTGATATAGATTACTAGTGTTTTAGATTGAGATCCATGGGTTTGAGAAAATTTCTCTATGTAGAACATTGCATCGTCTCCTTCCTTTAA
Source organism: Gnetum montanum (assembly GCA_015680685.1). Classification (NCBI taxonomy): domain Eukaryota; kingdom Viridiplantae; phylum Streptophyta; class Gnetopsida; order Gnetales; family Gnetaceae; genus Gnetum; species Gnetum montanum. The sequence goes on along the minus strand of MNCI01007684.1, from coordinate 142,531 downwards.
GACAACTATTTTTGGTACTCTCTTTCCTTTATCAAGTTCATGCTTCATTTCCATAGCAACATCCCTTCTTACTTGGGATTTTTTTGGTTGGTAAGGCCTAGTCACATGTTCTATTATGTGGTACCCTTTCTATACATGGTTAAGGTTTGACCATATGAGGGTTGCTTGGAACATCGATGGTGCAAAATATTCTGAAGGCAAAACAATGTTGCACTGTAAATCTTTGCATCTTAGTTGTTCATCCTAGTAAAGTAAAAATATGAAATTAGGATAATATGGATTAGTATGAGCATAGGAAATCCTAGTTTGAATGGTCACACTCCAATCTTCTTCATCATATTCTTTGTCATGGTTCTTAGGAATTTCATTAGCAAGTGATGATTTTTCCTTAAGTGTAGAAGCCACATTACATTTTTGACACTTTTAATCATATGTGTGTGGATTAAAAGAATTAATTTAAGTGTGAAAAATAGAATTTGTAATTTTTAATACAAAAAACTCTATAAAATCAACTACTAAGAAAACATTGATACATCCCTAGCAACAATGCCAATGATGAGTGGCTAGGTATTCCAACACTCCATCATACAAGTCAAGAGCATTCATGCATGATCAAATCATAATTTGTGGATGAACAATGTAAGTATGCTAGTGATTGATAGTTGGTTTGTGATCATTCTCTTTTCATGTTGAGTTAGTAAAGTATGAGTAGTATGGTTTCAGTTAAATATATGATATCATGATGTTGTGGGATCAAATTAATCCTAAGTATTTTCATAATGAAAGTGAGAATAAAGTGTAATTCTAAATGACAATAGAAATGTAGACCTATCCTAGCCTATGGTAATAAGCATCTATTCCTAGCTTACCATACATGCCCTAGGCTCATGTAACTATTACTAGAATTACCAAGTAAATATACTATTGATTGAATGAAGTGACGTCACTGTTGGGTTATCAAATGATTACACTTAATGATTGAAACTAGTCATACTTATTTTGCCATACTAATGAACATTGGAAAAGTAAAATACTAAACAAAACTAAATGACTTAGTAATTGTAAATGACATATAAAAGTAAAATTAATCTAAGTGAGATGTTGTAATGGTAAGAAACAATTTCAATCTTTATTACCACTCAAATTATGTCCAAGTACAATCCACTCAAATCAAGACTCCATACAACTATTAGTTACTACACTACTAGCATTCACTTCTAACTCTAAGTGTAACTAATGAAAAGAAACTACAAGAATTTTGCTAAGTATTGTGCAAATGTTGTTCCAACAATGCAATGATGTGTTGGTATTTATAGTCATGACCAAGACCCACTACATCATATCTATGATCATGTAGACATGATATTGCATCATTTGACATAAAGGATTTTATCAACAACTATTCTACCATTACGGAACAACATACACATGTAACTAAATCAATAAAGAAGACCAAATTTTCTTGAAAAAATGCTCCAAGATGCAACTGAGGCATCCCATACACTTTCTTTCGTATAAAAATATTAAGTATGTGAAATATAGAGTTTACCTATTAAAATATTATATCAAAGTAAGGATAGCTTAGGAAGCAGTCCTAAAATAGTCCTTGTCCCATACTAATAACTAAGATAAATGCATCCAATATAGGGAAAATAAATGAAATTTTGGTAATAAAATTTGATCATACTTCCATAGAAAACAAGATAAGTACTCTTCTTCATTAAGTGATTTACAATGGAGGGAAACACTTAGTAAGTCTTCATAAAACAAAACTCTATCATAGAATTTTTGAAACATTTAAATTCCTAGGATTTGTAGCTCTTGCAAAATTAGGGATATCTAAACAACAAAATTAATTACACAAAATTTTTATTTTCTATCACTTAGAAGAGGTATTTGAGAGATCCTTATCGAAAGGTCTCTCCCCAAGGTGAGGCCACCATTTGATTTGCATTATTACCATTATGCAAGCTAATGAAAGCCACCATGCCAACATTGTCATACTACATTACTATTCACTATCATGGGAAGATAGGAATTTGAAGGTCATACCATCATTTTTCTTAACATTAAGGACTAATAATGATATGCTAATGTGTCCATAATTACAACTATCACAAGGGAGATTTAGATTTCACCACATCAAGCCTTGCTTCATAAATTTCATGGTACCTACCCAAATCGCCCAAATATCTTAAATGGTCTAGGTCTCAACTCTATCTATTATATTTTATAGAATTATTTGCTAATTATAAATGTCATTTATTTGCAAACAACTAGGAAGATTAATCTACTAGCCACTACATTCTATTATGAGTCCCCATAAGGTTTAAGATAGAAAAGGACCATCGAAGATACCCAACAGACCATTTGGAGAAGTCCATTTGAAAGAATAAAATCAAAAGAAATTTTAAGAGATCATACCTAGATTAATAATATGCAAGGACACCAAGCCAAATTCATCAATTTTATCTATAAAGGAATATGCATTTGAGTATTGCAACTCCACCCTACCTTGTGATGAGTCCTTGTCTTTATGATGAGTCCTAAGTGTTTTGGTAGTTATGTTCAAAGTTTAGACTAAGCACACCCATTTGAAACATTTAGAACATCAAGAGGAAACATTTATAAAAGCTAAATCAATCAATTTTGTGTACAATTGATGAACCTATATATGTAAAAAGTAGATAATGCCATCAATCCAAAGAGACAATGACTAAAATAACTATCTATCAAAATTTTCTAACAACACCTTTGGCAAAGTGGTGCATTTTAAAAAATTAGTAACTCTAAGAGAGTCAGGGTCATGCATATCAAATAAAATGAGTCAATAGTCCAAAATCATAAGAACCCTAGCTTGGAATTGCATTCATCATGCATGTGGAGAACATCCAAATAGGACCTCTAAGATGAGTCAATAATGATAGGACCTTAAGAAAAAGTTTATTTAGTACTAAAACATAGTTCCATGGCCACAACATTACTTAAAGATTACATCTAGTCAAGGGAGAAGGAGTCCTAACATCAAATTCCAAAGCTTACATCTATACTAAGGTCGATTAGGAAATCAACATTCAAGAACTTGTAATAATTTTTTCATTGCATTTTGCTATTGGGATCGACAGACATAAAGATTTACCTAATACCACTATTATATTCAACATACAAAGACATTTGAGTTCTACAAAGATCTACTTAAAAATAAAATAGATCAATGTAAAGCATGGGACCCTCATGGAAAAGTCTAAGAATTAATTACATCTCTAAGACATGTTACTATTATCAAGAATGCATACCACTAATTGTTCAAAAAAATCATGGTCAAGAACATGTTGTAACCTTCAAAATACAATTTTGACAACTTGGTAGAACTAGCTATAGAGCTATTAGTGATCTCTTTTTTTCTTATGAACATCAAGTACAATTCATCAAGGATTGCTAACTACAAGAGAGTGTAGCTATACAAGGAGCACTATTCATAGGATTTGGACTCATCACAAGGTGTAACAAAGGCCTATAATAATGGAACATAAGAGCTAATGATGATTGATCATGGGGAATTATTTCTCCTTCATGCATGAGCTACTAATATCAATATGGTAGAACATACATGAGATAATGACAATATCTAGTAGACATAGCATGCAGTGATAGGCAATACTACCTAAGTCTAATATATTTGAGGACACACTACCCAAGTCCAATCTTAGGCTAAGGTTTTAGGTCCATAGGAGCAAGAGCAAAGTTACATAGTTTTGATTTGAAAACTTGTCTCTAAGCATATATTGTCAACTAAAACATTAATTCCACTGAAATCTACCTATGGAGTGGAACATAAAGGTAATAAATGAGTGATGTTAGTGTGCTATTAGAAGATCCATCACCTTCCACAATGGGATCATAAGGCATTGGCCACTTTAAGACCATTAGTATCTAGCAAGGCCAAGGATACTGTTTCATGCCTTCTACTCATCCAAATATCTAAAGGTATTCAAAATTAACCACAATTCTTTATAAGTGCTCACCTAAAGCACTAAGAGACAAAAAAATCATAATGCACCTAGATGTTTTAACACAACATTGTTACTAACAGACCCACATCCAAATGCCATGGATCTGATACTAGGTAATCAATTAATTGTGATCCCATGAGTACTTATCGTCCCTCAAGACATAATTCTCATAGAATTTAATTTGAGGTCCCTACTCTACCAACATTTCTATCTTATGTTAACAACATGTTTAAGATAACAACTCAAAAATAAAAAAAATAGCAAGCATCATATGAAACACATAAGTCATACAATGCAACCATTTTTCATAATTAAAAACTAAAGAGATATAACAATCTCGAAATGGTACAAAGAGTAAGACCTCAATCACATGCATAGAAATCCATCATACAATAGCACACATGGGCAATTAAGATACACTCACACAAAATAAGCATTAAACACATCAATAAGAATGACTTAAAACACATACAAAATTCTAAAAATTCATAAGCAATAAGGATATCCAATTGCAACACTTGACCTCATCAAAGATAAGACGTCTTATCAAAACCATGAGAGAACATAAAAATACAATTCACAATCTCTTCTTGCATTAATCAAGGAGAGAGCAAGATTGAGAGCAATATGCCTCAAACAATAAAAGGGAGAGGACTCAAACATGCATATCCTAGAACTAAAATTGAGAAGATGTGGTCTCCAAATAAAGAACTCATCCAAGGATAAGAGGTCTTGTAACTGATCTATAGTAAGAATGACTTGACTCTTTGAGGTCTCAAAAGTACCAACTAAAAAGAAATAAAATCCTCAAGGTAGATAATGCAATTCAAATAAGTGAAATCACAAAATCAAAAGGGTTAACACATCTTATCTGAACAAGGAAAAAATAGGATTACATGACCCACGATAAGTGCAACCAAACTCAAAGCACAGGAGCGCACCAAAAGTAAGAGCACAACAAAAACTAGTCAAGTAAGAGACACAAAGTCATATGATGCTCCAACAAATTCCAATCTCACATTAAATCAAAGACTCACATGGAGCCACATCTAAGCCATGAGATACTAGAAATGCAATTGTAAGAAAGACACATATAAAGAAACATAGAAACATAAGCATGAACATAAGTTAGTCTATTAGTGATGGTCTTAGTTTATCTAGATCAAGACTCACTAAGAGTACATGTCTCAAGGCCCTTCATCCTAAGGTAATGGATAAAGATGTGGTCTAGAATGTAAATACCATACTTCATGTATCTATACACAAGTGAAAGCACAAAGATATCACATCCTACACATTCCAAATATTTCCATTGTGACACATGTTATCTAGGTGGAGACCAAAGAGAAGACAAGGCCTAATTCATTCTAGATGAACCATTAAAGATAAGGAATGGAAAGATCCTTGAGCAACAATCCATGTGTTTCTAATAAAACTTCCACTAGCCATATCACTACATATCCAATGCTTGTTCAATCACCAATAAAGTATAATGGATGAAAGTGCAACAAATGAAACTATATCTATTCATTGTTATGTGATACAACAAAGTTTTCAAGCATCAAAGAATAACTTCCAAAACACATAATCACAAGGGCCTTACTAAATGTAAAATTTGATAGTAGATACAAGAGGTAAAATTGGTATAATCTAGTATTAAATATGATATCCAACTAAAATAGCCATAGATATAAAACCTTTAAGCCAAAATGTATTCCCATAATAAACCAAAAGAATGTTTTAAACATCAGAACACATTGAAAGATGCTCTGATACCATCTGTAAGAACCAAGATGTTGTCAAGTACCATAAGGAATTCCCTTAGATCCTTTGGATTTGAGGTGGAAGACCTAGGGGCTATGCCTTCATATAAGCATATGTCTACTTTAATTATTTAGAAGGGAGCATGCAATGTATACAATTCCCTTTAGTTGTGTATTTGTATCTAGGAGAACATTTATGATTTCAATCAAGAACAATTAAACAAATAACCTTGTAAACATCATTCATGAGAGGATGATTATGTATATATAGAGGATGCCTTACCCCCAAACTCCTCACAATATCATATAGGTTTAGTGCAGTGTCACACCTAGACTATGCAATTGAGGCTACCTATATATTAGCAACCACTATAGAATCAATTCCCACATAGTTCTATTAGTGTGAGGGTATGATGAAGGACAAACATGGGCAAACAGGACAGGGCCCCATTGTTCCTTGGAACCATTAAGCCATAGCAGTTTTCCAATACTTGAATACAACGAATAGACAATTCAAAGTGTTCTATCATCCCTGAACCAAGGGAATCATTGATTTTAAGAGCTTTCTCACAGTATGATATGGTTAATGTATATGAGAAGTAATAGGAGGTCTGTTGGAACTTGAAACATTTTTTTAACAATATTTACCTCATATATTGAAGTTAGAACTTTACAACTTAGTATTAACCACTAAAATCAAACCCATAACTTGGATTTTCCAAATCAAGAGTCTTACCACTAGGCTAACAACTCATTATTATATATCATAAGTAATAGTATAAATGTGATTTATTTTTAAGGTCATAAAGTCACACTTATAAATGAATAGATGATGGATTACATGGTTAAACATGAATAAATATCAAAGGATCATATTAAAGATTTATGGACATGACTTAAGAAGGTCTATGCTAAAGGCTACATCGTATAAAATGAACTATTTATATAGATATAGAAAAAATATTTTAAACTTTGTGTATTGATTAAAGTCTACATTATACATGATTCTCATAAATGAGTAGTAGGGAATAGGCTTCCATATGCATATTTGAGACAAGGCAAAGACATATACTTATGACTGCATGTGATAGTAAAACTTAACTACAAGTGAGATTCATATCCATATCCAGGTCCTATTGTAAGAAAGGATAAAATTCTTCATTTCTTCCTATGTCTCCTTTTATCTACATGTGATAGTAAAACCTAACTATAGGTGAGATTCATATCCATATCCAAGTCCTATTGCAAGAACAAATAAAATTCTTGATTTCTTCCACTTGTCTCTTCTTATCCATATGTGATAATAAAACTTAACTACAAGTGGCATTCATAACCATATCCAAGTCTTATTGCAAGAAAGGAGAAAATTCTTAATTTCTTCCTCTATCTATTTTTATCTCTAAACTGTTAAAATATATAAAGATTGTAATATAAAAATAATGGTAGACTTAAATGTTTGCAAAATGAAAAGCAACATGTAGGCTTTTTACATGGTTATCTTAAAACTTGTTTAACATTAAATTGAAGTCCTTTTTGATGGACTAGCAATGATCATTTTAAAAGAAAAGCTATTTGAGGTTAAAGTTTATACATTGCTATGAAGGATTTCAGTCTCTCTTTTTTTATATATAATTTTCTTCATCTTTTTATTTATATTCCTCTTTTCACTTTTATCTTTGCTTCTTTTTATGCATAGTATCGTAACTTGTATTATGTAGAATCTCCTACTCAGCCTTGTATGGTCTATGAGCTGACAAAGTCTATATAAGTTTGAGCTTTGGTTTGAATCATATTTAAGCAAATAGTTATTTTATTGTTAATTAATAAAACTTTAAAAAGGGTATGAGTTTAGTTTACAAATGGTCAAGAGATAAAATTATTTAATAGTTTCCTTGGTATTAAACAAGGGTGTCTCTTGTTTCAACTTTGATTGGGCTTTTCATCAATAAACTTAAAGAGTATATGCATAAAATACCAACATAATTTGCAATTACAATTAGAAGTAGTATTGTAAGACTCTTACTCTATGTTGATGCATTTATCTTAATTTTAAATTCAATGGAAGAATTGCAGCAAATACTTTATACTCTTAATGACTTTTGTGAGTGTTTAGAAATGAAAATTAATGTCCAAAAAACTAGGATGTACAATTTTACCATAGGAAATGAACAAATGAACATAACTTCCTTTTACAAATATGTTGTCGTAAAATATTCTAGCAATTACGAATAAGATCAGTACATTACTCAAAGAGTTGCAAATGGTATGAAAGCCCTATTTTCATTAAAAAACAAATATAAAAAGAAATCTATTTTAGCTTGAAATATCCAAAAACAGAATTATCATGTCATTGTTCAACCAAACATTCTTTATTGGTGTGCTAACTTGCTCTATCAAATAAATATTGGAAACAAATAGAAGAAATTCAAAAGCTTTTCCTATGAAGAAAGTGATACAATATTATACTACACTTTTTGAAGCAAAAATGATGCCTTTAGAAGTTCAAGCTAGTTGTCAATTTATAGCTTACACTCATAATCTTTCTAAATTCTTGTTGGATAAATAATCTAAAAAGGTGATGATGAAAACAATGATAAAAGATGTCTAAAAGATGGCTTCATCGGGAAGTTTTATGGCTTAGTAAATGGAATATTCAAGAGCACATTCTTTATTTTGACCTTGAGTAAATTCATCAATTGGTAAAATAAACCGTACTTCAAAGACTTTGGGAAACTTACAAGGAAAAAACATTTCTAGTTGATCAGTATGGGGAAGTCTTTAATTCAAAGCAAAATTATTTATTTGCTACTCTATCTTATGATTTGCATGCATAATTAGTAGAGTAGGAATGAGACTTCATGGTCTAAGAGTTCAAACAAATAGATGGCTCAAAGTTCCTTGTGGAGAATACATATGCAACTATGCCCTACAAATAGCATTAAAAGTGAATACCACATTTTCTTACCATGTCTAACTTTTAAATACATTAAATATAGATGAAATATTACAATTATAAACTTAATTGATTTATGCTAAATGTTACTGTTCCTAATTTTTTAATTATGTTATCAAAACTTATAGCTTTCATATTTTTACTATTCAATAGTAGTGGACACAATAAAATTACAAGTTTAATTTCATATTGCTGATATGATATTGTGGTTAGGGTGCCATAATTTTTTTAACAAACGACAAAATGCGTAAAGTTTCCCGTTTCTCTCAACACCTAATTCTCTATTTATCAATTTGTCTTTTCAATTATGCAGAAGACTGGTAAAAGACGTGATCCACCACTTGTACGGGCTCCCAATTTTTATGGGAGAATTGTCTTACAAAGAAGCGTCCAAAACAATGGTGGCCACTTTTCCATGACGCGCAGACAGCACAGGACGGCGCATGAAATTTTCTGTTCATACTATAATAATTAAAGACCGAACGCTAAAGCAAAACAAAACAAAGTCTCTCCTGCAGACATTGCCAAAAAAACGCGGATCAGTCAATTCTTTGATTCCAAGATTATACCCCAGTGAATAGCAACCACACATTTATATGTTCACGTGTTTGTTTCTAAAGTTTGAAACCGTAGTTATTAAAAAACGTCGGAGTTTGTTTCATCTAGCAAAAAAAGAATTAAAGTTTCGCTAATTTTCCAGTCCCCCTGTAACGTCAGACCCAAATAAAGCTTTTTCTCATATCCAAGGTCAGAGTTTAGTTCCTCTACGAATCTCATCTCAAGAGCGCAGACCATAGAAGAAGTCTGCGCATTTATCAAAACTCGGCAGCCGTTGGATGTTGTCATTGGCGTTAAATGAATCAATCATCATCGTCAGCATCCTCCCTAAATTATTTTGAGGGTAGATTTCCGTTTTTCTGGGTAGATTTCATGTATGTGAGGACGATGTCTCCATTTGTGTGGGGCAAAATTCGTGTGAACACAATTTGGAAGAAGCTGTGTGCCAATAATCTTGCTATAAATAAATATAGTTGAAGCCATAAGGTATTGCCCAGAGTAGCGCAGATCGAGAACAAAGCATGGAAGCAACAATGCAGGTAAGGCTTAGTTGCAGTTGCAAAGCCAGCATGCTTCTCAATGCCGGTCATTATCATCGTGTTAATATTATCAGCAAATTATTGCGGAGAAGTTGTGCTTCTTCTTTTTCATAATCTTCATCTTCATCTTCATGTAGGGGCCTTCCAGCACGATTTCGCTTATCAATTGAAGCTTAATCTCAGTACTGCTCGGCTTCATCTCCAGGCATCCCCATATCAATTCCAGCTCAACACTTTACCCCAAGAAAAATGGAGAAAAATGCTCGCACTTTGTTTTCTGTCTGTAGTTGAATTTTCTGCTTTGCTTTGATTTTGTTATATATTACTGTAGTTCGTATTCAGTTTTCTTTCTGAAATATTAACTTGCTGACATCCGATCGTTCTTCGTTAGGGACATGGACGACAAACGGAACGCTCGGACTATCTCATCTACGAAATGAGGAAAATGTTGATCAAGGAAACGTCATTATCGGCCAACATTGATAATAATATGTCCAGACTACTTTCCGTAACGGACAAACTCTATTGCCTTGGCATCTCTCGCCATTTCAAACAGGAAATCCGTCAGCATCTTGACACAATTGCTAGGTTAGTTCTCGTTACCCATGCAAATTCTAGTGTTTTCATTTGTCTTCCATAGGTAATTCTTGGTAACTGTCTAGTAGTATACAAAAGTAAACCATGCATTTACAGAGCATGGAATGCGAATCAAGGAGAGATCCGTGACGGACATGGCAAGATCGATGTGCGAAACACGGCGTTGGCCTTCGAGCTTCTGCGCGTGCATGGATACCCTGACATCTCTCCCAGTAAGTACTCAAGTAAACATAAAACATTGTTCTGTTTAACTGAAGCCCTTTTCGAAATTCTCTGTAACGTTTCATTCTGAAAATTGTTCGTTCATGATACTTATCGCTATATGCTTTTGGAGAGAGCAGGCGTTTTTGGCAAAGCAGAAGTCGTAGCCGAGTTGAGCTCGAAGAGTGCGCAGGCGACGAGAACAACAGTGGCTGTGTTGAGAGCCTCAGCAGTTCAGTTCCCCGGAGAAACGATCCTAAAAAACATGCACAGTTTCACGACTGGGCTGTTGAAATTATGGATTTCTGCAACAGAAAATCAAGTAACTCATTCACGTCTAACAGCGGAGGTTTGCTTTAATTATCTTCGCAGAAAGCTGACTGTTTGTGGTTTTTTCAGCTTTCCAGTGATGGTCAATAATACGATAGATATTGAATTTGCAGGCGAAGTACTGGCTAGAAAATCCGTGGGCTTGGACTCCCCCACGATGGCAGGCACGGTGTTTCATTCCCATTTTCTCATCCCAACCACCATATGATTCGTACGAATCCTCTCATTCTCTTATTTATCATTGTAAATAAATTTGGGCACCACATTTTTTTGAGGTAATGGTTGTGAAACAAAAGCATTTAAAATTTTTCCATTTTTCCATCAAAGTGTACGCAGCGTCTATTTGATGTGGTATCGGTTTGAGATCTTTTTTTAATTTATGACTCAACTAGCTACATCTGTGGTTACCAAGCTACAACCTATACCACTAACATAAACTCTACAACTTATCACCGGACATTAATAAAGTTATTACCTGTTGTTCCCTTGTGCCAAGAGTTCTTTGGATTGTTTTTTAATCTTCTTAATTTTAATTTTTACTGGTTTCAAATATGGTGGTTTCTTAATTTTAGTTTTTACTAGTTTCAAATATGGTCAATGACTCAGTGGTAAGATTTTTGGATTTAACTTCAAATGTTTTTTAACTCGGTGGTAGATCACTGATTAAATTATTAGTGGCCGATTCAGAAATTTTGCCGTTGAGTGGGCACTACTTTTAAATAAATCTTATTTTTAGAAAGAAATTAATAGATTTAGGTATCATTTTTGCGATTTTTAAATAAAACTTGGCCTTAACAATTGTGATTCTTGAAACATGTAGACCCCACATATTTTCCAACTATTTAAACACTGGTTAATACTTCATAAAATATTTACTTTCTTGATTTTCATCATAGTTTTCTAAGTCTATGATAAATCACTAATTTCATGATTAGTGACCAGTAAGAAATTTTGCCATCGGCAGGCCTTTTATAATAAACTTTATTTTTAGAAAGAAATCAATAAATTTAGTAATATTTTTGCTACTTTTAAATTTTTTGCTTATTTATTTATAATTTCACAAAACATGCCAATCCAACATATTTACCTGCTATTTAAATCATCGACAAAATATAAATTGCTCACATATATTGTTTTGTCATTAAATCGTTAATTCTTTTAATTACTGTATAAAGTTGAAACCCGCCTTTAAAGCGTCAAACGTTTGGGTGTAAAAAATAGTAGAAAAGTCACTTTAAAAATCTTTGATTTTTTAATAAAAATAAAGGTTATGGTAAAAGTCAGCCTGATTCTACCGGGATCAGCAGGAATTCTAACACTCAGACTGCGGGCGATAAATAGCTAGTTTGAAAAAAAAACTGCTTCAAACATTTTGTTAACGTTATCTTAAACGAATTCTGTTGTTGCTAATTTTTTATTTTCGTAATTTCTTACCCTGAAATTATATTTTAATAACCCAGCACGGCAATCAACTTGGACACAAAGATGCTAGAATTGGCAAAGGTGGATTTCAACGCGATCCAGGCCATCCAGAAGGCGGAACTCCAGGAAGTTTGCAGGTACAGATGGTATAGTTTAGCAGGTACCCAATAATTTGACTTTAATTTGATTACAGGTATACCCAAAACATATGTATAATCGACATGATAAATTAGACGGATTACAGAGACACAATGTCTTTGATCACAAATCATGTATTTGTTGACAGGTGGTGGGAAGGCTCTGACGTAGCAAATCTCAACATGTTCAGACGCAGACACATGGAATCGTACTGGGTCATGGCAACAGCTCTAGACGAGCCAGAAGACGAAGAATATGCAGAGGTGAGGATTGCACTGGCCATGGCTTCCACGGCCATCTTTGTGCTGGACGACATCTATGATGCGTCTGCTGCAACGCTCCCACAGCTGCGGCTTGTGACTAGAGCTTTCACAGACTGGGATACCTGCAACATGAAGAACCATTCTCTGCCTCTGCCCAACTCCTTCACGATTGGCTTACGATTCGTAATGGAAACCCTGGAACAAGTATTTTCCAAATACAGTTACAAGCCAAAATTCAAGATGTGCATGATGAATATGCGCAGCATGGTAAGAGTCTAAGAGAAATGTTGTTAGATACTATCCATCAGAATCATGATCGTTGCCTTTTTCTAGATGATTCAGTTTTCTGTAAATATATGCACGCCCAGTTAACTGAAGTCAGTCACCTGCACTCACAGCCAGAGAGATATATATTTTCTCGAACTGAGGTGAGAGAGAGAGAGAGCGATTTTCTGGAATTGAGGTTAATTTCACGAGTTAAAGATTTTACACTATGGAAAGGATGTGTGTGAAAGTGAAACCCAGCAAGTGAAATTGAAAGTATACATGATATATCTAAAGTTGACGTGCATTTGTGAAACTTAATTGGATTTTCTTTCTTGTTTTTTCGTTTTCCAAATGCGAAAGAATATTTCTTATATGTGCAGCTGTGTTGCTACAGTGGCTAACGATGGTGGAATCGTTCGAGAGAGAGGCGGAGTGGGAAGAGGCGGCAAAACAGAATGAAGCGGAGCTGCCGGACATGCAGGAATACCTCAAAAATGGAAGCCAAAGCTCCGGTTATGGGATCATTTTTGCCATGGCAGAGCTGCTTCTCTGCAAATTCGACATTGATACTACCCACTTCAATTCCCAGTTTGAAGATGTCTGTGTTAAAACTGTTCGCATTCTCAACGACATCTATGGTCCCCAGCTTGACCGCAGCTTCGATCAGGTAATTGAATGACAACTTATTAAAGCATTGCATGTCTAGGCCAAAAAAGATTTGACAGGGATGGCGTTCTGTCTATATTTCATTAGGTTCAATGATTATTTATGTTTGAATGTCAAATGAAATTCAATTTTAACATCAACGGTAGAGGAAAGGATTTCTAATTTCTGAATCTTTCAGGCTCCTCCATCATTGTATTATTTAGACATTGGAAAAGGGTCTGCTTATATTCACAAAACCGTCTGTTTCAATTTTTCATGGGTCTCAACACAGGGTTTGAGTGATAATAGACNTATGTTGTAATTTCTACTTGGACCAGTAAGCTGATCAGGAATTTTCAGCAAGTTTGACAAAGTTAATTGTTTTTAATCTGTTTTCTTTTAAAGTGGAAAATGATAAAATAAAAGAAATAACAATAATAGTGAAAACAAGGAGAATTCAGACATGCAAAAGTGCAGGCGTATCCTTAACTACGATCGTAGTAAAACCACAGGATTCTTGAGATGGTCTCCATTGCTCACAAAATACAAAATAGAACGCTGTCCTCAAAGGTTTGAAGAGAGAACCATGGGCTTCTATGGCTTGGAGGTCGTAATTGTAGAACCATTGATTTTTCTGTTCGGGAATTGAACTTGAAAAATGCTCAACGCGTGGATAGTATATACTTTGCCCCATGAACTCCTCATCATTATTCCCAAAAATACCAGCCATAGAATCCATTTCACAAATATAATTTAAAAAAAAAACATTATTGCCTTATCTTAACGCGATCTGAAAATGCCACGCCACAGTGAACACTGTGATTAACCTCCAAAACATGTTACAACATGCTACGCAAAATTTAATTAGAAATGCAAACGATATAAAATTACGCGATAGGCGAGAACGGTCTAGTCATCATACACAGCGACCCAGGTTACAAGGAGATGGATGAAAATGACCCAGTTTGTCATATACTATGTAAGGCATGATACTTAACACTTTGTGATAATTGAAGGTTGAATGTAGTTAATGAACAATGAAGAAAACATTTTTTAAAATATAATCATTAGGAGCCTTAGAGCTGGGAGCCTGAAAGCTCATAAAATGTTGAAGATGTTTGAAAAAATAAAACAAAAACAAAATATTCACGACGGCCAATAAATAGGTACCAACAAAAGGATAATAATACCGTGATGCTTAGTTCTTTTATAACTAGGAATGTATTTAATTCAGATNGTTAATCACAGTGTTCACTGTGGCGTGGCATTTTCAGATCGCGTTAAGATAAGGCAATAATGTTTTTTTTTTAAATTATATTTGTGAAATGGATTCTATGGCTGGTATTTTTGGGAATAATGATGAGGAGTTCATGGGGCAAAGTATATACTATCCACGCGTTGAGCATTTTTCAAGTTCAATTCCCGAACAGAAAAATCAATGGTTCTACAATTACGACCTCCAAGCCATAGAAGCCCATGGTTCTCTCTTCAAACCTTTGAGGACAGCGTTCTATTTTGTATTTTGTGAGCAATGGAGACCATCTCAAGAATCCTGTGGTTTTACTACGATCGTAGTTAAGGATACGCCTGCACTTTTGCATGTCTGAATTCTCCTTGTTTTCACTATTATTGTTATTTCTTTTATTTTATCATTTTCCACTTTAAAAGAAAACAGATTAAAAACAATTAACTTTGTCAAACTTGCTGAAAATTCCTGATCAGCTTACTGGTCCAAGTAGAAATTACAACATATTACATCTCATCTGTCAAGAATGTTAAATCATTAGTTATATTGCCTTTCTAGAATCATTATTTAAGTTTTAGAATGGTTAGATGAGTTTGTGTAACAACGTTGCCCCCAACGTTGCCCGGCACCCCAAGGAATTCACAAAGATCCAATGGATCTGGAGCAGAAGACCTGGGAATACGCCTCAAACAAGCAAGCATCTCACGAGTGCAAGAAGAAGAGAACCAAGCAAACAAGCACACACACAACCTTGTAGACCACATCGATGGGAGGGGAGACGATGCACCTACAAGGGAATGTACCTCACCCCTAGATCCCTCACGATCTAATACAAGGTGTGGCATGGCACCGCACCAAAACTATCTAGTCTTGGCTGCCTACATATCTACGACCACCGTAGAATCAGGGCCATGTAGTTCTCCACAGAGAAGAGGGAAGGAAGAGGACTTAGAGAAGAGAGTTGCAACAGGAGGGTGTCCTATTGTTAGCTTGGTACCACCAAGCCAGGGTGGGTTTTGTAACACTTGAGAGCCACCTGAGGGCGCCTCCCCCAGACAAAGAAGCGACGTCCTCGGAGCAGAGCCTAGGATAGCTTCGAGTGTACACTTCTACATGGGTTTGGAACTCCATCAATTCCGGGGATTCATCAACTCCTTAGATGCCAGGCTTGAAGGAAGGTACCAACCCCAACACCTGATACGTCCTTCCATCCAATGCCTTGCATGAAACGCAAGGGCAATTGGAGGAAGCCCAAGACTTCCCTTCTCTATACGAGTGGGAGAGTCCAACCCAAAGGGCCAACATCTCTGAGGCATCCCCTAGATCTGTCCCTTCTAAGGGTCTAGAGACATATCTTCTTGCGTAAACCCATACTTATGCAAGAAGACAACTCCTCTTCCACAAGTCCCGCCGAGTTCCTCTATGAATGGCATCTCAGCACCCATTGATTTTTTTATGAGGGCTCACCAGGGCCACTACCCATGTTGAGGGACTTGGGAACATCACACCGAGAGGGAGGACATGCTCCGAAGAGCCATGTCTCCGCAAGAAACTCATGCTTGCTAGAACTCCATGTTCTGCTACTTGCATCGAGATCAGAACTCCATGTTCTGCCACTTGCATCGAGACTCATGGGGTCACTAGTGCAACCCTCTAAGCATTGATTCCACATGCATCGATACCATGCGCATTCTCTTTTTCTCATCATGTTTGTTCAAGCTGGTATGAAGGGAGTCAAGCATGTTCTCCCATACAAACAAGGTACAAGGACAGATCTTTTGAGCTTGACCTTGCCATTTGCAGACACCAGCATCGCATGCTTCAATTCATCATTCATCATTCCAACAAGAGAGAAGATCCAAAAATCTATTTGAAAACTTCTCCAAGAGGCTAACATACAACAAGCCCCAACTATCAGCAACACCTCTTGTGATTTTCCAACATCGAGAACGCCTGCTCGAATGTTAGAACAAGGGAGGGTCAATTTGGCAGCCAACCCCATGACAATCCTCCATCACCTGTCTCATATTAGCCATAAGCACACCATCAAATGCAAACCATAATATCCCATTCATGGAGAAGGATCACCCACATTTGCCACATGCAAGCTATCCATCAACTCCAGGTTATGGGACAAGCTCCATTATCTGAACACAAGGTCCAGGAATGAATATAGAGTCACCTCAAAGAGTAACCAGTTCATGAATTCTCCGAGGAACATCAACGTTCTCAAAATTTGCATTTCCCCACTATCTCAAGAACGACTGCCAGTCTCGCAATCAACACCTTTCAGTAGATTTTGCACTTGCAGGAAGGATCCTCTTTAGGAGGTTTCTTTCATAGGGAAGTATAGTAGCCCAACTACACCTTACCCATCATACACACCCAAGTAGTCAATATAGCCAATAGAAACATATCTGGAACTATCACCAGCTGAGGGAAGACATGGGTTCACAAGTGTTACCCAAATTCAATTTTCACCTTAAGAACAACTCAAGACACCAAGCATTTTTGTTTCGTCTTGGGAGATCTGGGTTTTATTTCATACATCCTAGCCAAGCCCATTTACATCAATTTGTGGTGGACAAGGTTGCACCACTACCTATTGTCATTCAACCCAACAACAGACATAAGTCACCAACAATATCTTGCTCATAGGAGGACTAGGTCCTCAAGATAGTTTTTACATGGAATGGGCTTTCATCAACATCATTTACAACTCAAACACAAAACGATTCATCCCCGAAGGATTTACAATAAGGATGGTCTACCAAAGAACCCAAACAAGAAAGTTTCTCTGAAGACCCCAAAACTACGAGAGTACACAAGATCATGCCTTGCTTACATGAAGAGGAATATGTATCTTTAATTTACATCAATAACACGACCTCACAAAGGAGGTTTCATGAATTTCACCAGGGTAACAACATCCTGTCTCTGAGAATAAGCCCCACGAGTTCACGAACATGGGATCATTGCTAAGAACAAGTCCAAAACATCAACTGCTTATAGAAGACAGCCGTCTCAATACCACCTACCTTATTATGTTAGGAACTGAAGAGGGCATCCATTGAAATGGAGGATGATCCCTCAAGATCAACTCTGCTATCCCACCAAGGAGGTGAGAAGACCAACATGAATTAACCTCATACCAGAGACATGGGACAATACATTCGGGAGGGACTGCATGATACATTAGTGTACATAAGGGACAAGAGTACACGGGAAAATTCAGCAAGACACCATAGCCTATTAGGCACAATGAGTCTCTAATCACGAAATCACACCATAGACAACAAAAACACCAATAAATCCCAATCTATGAGAGTGCATCATAGCTCTCCAAAGAACCAGAAGCAATTTGTCATGAGAGCCCACCAACATGCACAAATCATTAGAAACCCCCTAACATGAGAGCATCGGCTCAAGTGTTTCAAGCACATTCAAGCCCACCAAGCAAGGCCACCAAAAGAAATCACAATTTCTGTATTTGTAACATCATATATTCAAGGATGGACCACCATCCCAACATTTGGATAGCTGCTCCCCAATTAATTCCAACATGGAAGAGCAAGTCTAGGTGCCAATACCCAGAACTCAACTCAAATCCACCACTAGACATCACATTGATCTGAATTTCAGTCATCATCGATCATCTGTGGATAGATCTTTGCCAGTCCAGGGACACAAGAGAATGTGTTTCCAAGTTTTGTCCTATCTCAAGGACGTTCACCAAGCACACACCATCCAAGCATGCCAACATCATCAAGAACACATGGCACTAGTTCAAGAGCATAATGGGCAAGGACATGCCTTGGTCCATTCATTACAACACCGTATCACAACTGAAGCATTTCTCATGAGGTTTTTAGCAGAATTATACATCAAAGCACAAAGACCATTTACAACATATAGCAAGGGCGCTCTAAAACAAGCACCAAGAAAACACCATACATCAAGCTTGGCCTTGTCATAGTGTGTGGCATAGGCCTACAACCAGGAGTAAATTGAGTCACATAGGCAATACATCTAGCACTTGTGTGTGCATACAACCGGATCGAGAATATCACAAGGATACCTTTCACACACCCGAGGATTAGATTACATTCATATATGGGAACATACATAGTATTTGGGAATGCTACCCAAGCCTAAAAGGCTATAGGACAACTACCCAAGCCCATCCTAGGCTAAAGGATTTAGGCCACCAAGAGCATACCATGAAGAACCATGTTGTTCTGAGAAAAACTTGTCTTTGTCACAAATCATAAATGATCATCTGTCATTGCACCACTGTCTCAAAAGATACATGATCTACTGTCACACTGAACCAACTGCACAGGTAACCTCAAACGAAAATAATTCGAGACACGAATGTAGCGATTGAAAAACGAAACACACCAACTAAGTATCCAGCATCCTGCCATAGTGGGACCTCATTGCATTGGCCACTCCTAGGCCATCAGTATCCGGCATGGCCAAGGATACCATATCATGCCATTTGCTAGCCCAATATCTGTAGGGTCTAGGACAGATCACCATCCTCTGTTAGTGCTCCCCTAGCACTGAGAGGCAAACAAATCATGATGTACCTGCTGATCCATCACAACCAAGGTACTGATAAATCCACAACCCAATGTTGGGATTTTGAGACCAAATAACCAATTCAAGAAGGTCTTAGGAGCACATATCTTCCCCATAGACATAGTGCTCACAGAATCAACTGAGGTCACCACTGGCTACATCTTTGTACCTGTGCTACCTACAAACACTGAGACACAAGCTCAGAAACATAGAAGTTAGCAGGAACACGTTAGCCTCATTCACAACCATCAAGCATGATCATTATAACAAAGTGATATCACTCTTGCGCATCATAAAATTCAAGACCTCAAAAACATGTATAGAGATCAATCATGCAAAACATTGATGGAGGAATCCGATCCCCACTCAAACAAACGATTTCATCATGAGATACACCAAGAGAGAGATAGCACACTCTCAGAATTTCAAGCTTCATACACAACAATCATTCCCAACAACTAACATTGGCCTCAACTAGGACCAAAATTTCAACACACTCGTATGAGTCATGGGCAATAGACAATCGTCAACTCAACCCAAAAAATAAGGAGGAAGACCAAGGTCTATCCAACAACAAGTCTGCATCAAACCAATTCTCACAACAACGAGCAACATCATGAAGGATGCATTCACAAGAAGACTCTCATTAAAAGAGGTGTGGTCTCAACAAGAACCAACAATAGGATGACCCACACCAGTAGTCTTCAAATTAGAATGACCAAAAATGTCACCAATCAAAATAGTGATGCCACAAGCAACACCACCGGCTCAACAAGGAGCACAACTCACAATGATCAACAATAAGGGCAATCATGCCTCATGCATAATACGTTGTCAAACAAGACAATAGCCATTTGGCTTTGGGACGATACAAACAACCACTGCATCCTCAACGTCCCCAACAATAAGCCATCATACCGTGTAAAACATTAAGCCTTGCATTACGAACGATAGACATGACCAAGATAACACACATGTAGAATTTGAAAGCGCAACCAAGAAGACACGCATACACAAATAGACAAACATACAATCACAAACATGAACGTATGAAGTCTACTGGCAACGGTCTTAGTCCACCCAGAACAAGGTTCACCAAGAGCACATGTCCAAACAACCTCCATCCTGAGGTACATGGGAACCATCTGGTTCCCATTTGTATTTTTCCATACTCACTGTAGCTAGGGTGAGTGGGAGTGCCAAGGATATCCTATCCTGCATGATTCAACAAATTCCATCTTGAAACATGTCATCTGGGTGGAAACCAAAATAGAGACTAGGTCCAATTCATCCCAGATGAATCATTGGAGACCTGAGATGGGAGCTCCTTGAGCAACAAAATTCCTAAGTTGCCAGTGGAACTCCTCTCAACCATATCGCATACAATCACAACTAGTCCAACCACAAGTAAACAAGGGGAGGACATCACCAAGACGCTATCATTTCTCTAAACTAGGATGGGCTAAGGCCTGACATGATCCCTTAATGTTTGGTTTTCTAAAGAGAGCTTTAGCACAAGACCACCCTCCAAGGGAGTGGTTAGCAGAAGTTGAGAATGGGGTTAGCTAGTCTCTATCGGAAACCTCACAAACCACAACCCACTTAACAAGAAAGTTTTACCAATAACTGAAACTGTACGGCTCTAATACCATTTGTAACAACGTTGCCCCAACATTGCCTAGCACCCCAAGGAATTCACAAAGATCCAATGGATCTAGAGCGGAAGACCTAGGGAATATGCCTCAAACAAGCAAGCATCTCACGAGTGCAAGCAGAAGAGAACCAAGCAAACAAGCACACACACAACCTTGTAGAGCACATCGATGGAAGGGGAGATGATGCACCTACAAGGGAAGGTACCTCACCCCTATATCCCTCACGATCTAGTACAAGGTGTGGCATGGCACCACACCAAAACTATCCGGTCTTGGCTGCCTACATATCTACGACCTTCGTAGAATCAGGGCCAAGTACTTCTCCATAGAGAAGAGGGAAGGAAGAGGACTTAGAGAAGAGAGTTGCAACAAGAGAGTGTCCTATTGCTAGCTTGGTACCACCAAGCCAGGGTGGGTTTTGTAACATTTGAGAGTCACCTGAGGGTGCCTCAGAGTGTTCCATGGCCCCCAAACCATGGGGAGAGCCCAAGAGAACCACCATCTGGGACATCTCTCACAGTTTGAGTTGTTTTTTTTATCAATGTACAGTGTGTTTCCATGTACAGCACCAATTTAAAAGAGCAAAATAAATAAATAAATATTCTTTTTTCAGTCATTATCTGGTTCTCATCGGAAGTTAAATTTATTTAAAACTTTATTTGGTTTTAGAGGCCAGCAAGAGAGCCCTTTTCAAATCTTTGTATTTTTAAAGAGAATTTTAAGTATTGGAGCATGAAGATGAAAATGTTATTAAAATCTGGAAGCTATGGAATTTGGTGGATACAGGTTATGTTAATCTTCCAAATTTTGCTAGTTTGGATAATGTCAAAGGAAAGAAAGTTCAAGAGAATAGGAAAAAAGATAATTAAGATTTCTTTTTTACTAACTCTATGACACAGGTTCAATTCTATTGAACTAACATTAAGTGATACCTTAAAATGAATTCTGAAACTGATCTGAGAAATCTAAGGGATCTCAAGGACTTAAGGAAAAAATTTCAGTTTCTGTTTGATAAACCAGTATAGTGCAAATGATTCAATATTTCCCCGGTTAAATCCCCTTTCCAAAACTACTAATTTCAGCCTGCCAGTTCACTCACGCTCGAGACAGAGCCATCAATCGACAGGACAAAAATATCGTTCACGGTAGCACCTTACCTAACCTAGTCAGCCCTGGACCTACCTGTGAAGCTACCGCCTGGTCGGCAGGAATATCAGACTTACAGGACTTGGAACACCTTAACTAAACTATAATAAGCGAGCAAGAACGACGCCAAAGGCCATGAACTGGGCGCACGAGATTTTGTCTCCCTCCTGGACCAAGGAGAGCTGGACAACAATGACGAGCAGAGCGGGACGCAGGTAAGCTAGGAACTTGTTTGTCGAGAGTGAACTGCCTTGAATGTGTTCTAAATTTTGTTACTAGAATCAAGCTATTGTAAATTAGCTATAAAGAAGAAAAAGGTTGTTGAGAAGATATTAAGATCTATGTATTTTGAAATTTAAATTGGAAATTTTATTAAGCTTGTAGACCCTCTGGATGTATTGAATAGTAGAAATATACATGCTCCAAGTTTTGAAAACATTATTAAGAAAATTCTTTAAGTGTTCTTGGTAACATTTGGAACAAATGAATGTGTTGTTTGGCAAATATGGTATTTATCTTTAATGCTATTTGTATTGTACAATTGACATATTCATTCTTCATGAGAAATTTTGAGTCATCTACCTTTTTCAACCCTTAGATGATAAAATCCATTTGTGCTCTACTAATTGTGCATCGTAACTAATGAGAAATAGCACTAAATAAATAGTCTGCCTTTAAATTAAAGCCTCCATTGATACTATTCAAATAGAAATGTTTATTTTTGTCCATCTATATTTTTGAAATAATGCTTATATCAATAAATTGTGAACTTGGTTAGGATCCAAAATAGAAAGTTTACTCTTAAATATTCCATTTATTAATCCATAAAATGCCACATGAAGCCATCCTCTAATAAAATATTGATTAATATCATAAACATCATATCTCATCTACAACATAATCATAAAACCATTAGCATCATAACACATGCTAATTAGTTATATGACTAACATGTATCACATAATAATCATCATGGCACCCTAGCATGATCAAGCGAACAACAATTATTTATAATCACATAACATGATCTATTGAACAATATTGATATCAAAGCTATAATGCATAACCATAATATAGATATCGAGGTCATCCCTACTAATGTGCAATCTTTCTCCACAACCCTCATTCCCTACCTACCATAAACAATATACTACACATCTAGCAAGATTAGTGTGCATAGCCATGGTAAATCATAATCATAAGCATAGCATCATAAGATTTCAGAGAATATATCATTATGATATCATCACTAGCTATACACCCTTGTAACCCCCAACCAAGTCTAATCACATATGAATAACTATAACATGATACCATGGGGTCCTATAATGAGGGGTTATATGTTAACTACAAATTAGGGATCATTATTTGAAATGATAGTTAGGTATTTATTTTTAAATTCATAAGGCCCAGGTTTTTACTTTAGCATAACCACTTAAAAGGAATTTAAGACTTTTGCTCATCTATCAACCTTCCTAAACCCTTACTTTATGTGACTAGCATTGAGTCTCTAGGTAATACCCCCATTTATATATTAGACTATGAATTTTTATGTTCAAAACTTTTGCTACTACAAAAGTTTCAAGCTATAAGCAACATTTATTCTATTATAATGTTATAATTTTATGAACAAAGTAACTAATAATAATTAAGATAGATTTTCATTAGAAGGTTACAACAAATAAAAATCATGGACAACACTACAAAAAGAAGAGATTATCACCTTTATTGTACTAACATTAAACAAGATTAGAACCAAATAACAAAATATAAACAACCTAAAGCATTATAAGTTACAAAGCAAAGATGAGACTTCCATTAAAACTCTTGTAGGAAGGTCAACTAAAGGATTTGTTATAAATATCCTTTTTAAAAAGCCTTTCAAATTCAAGATTTCATGCAAATAGACAAAAAATAGAAGATAATAAATAATATCTAGATATCTTTAACTGGAAATAGAAATGATGATGCTTTATTACATTCCTATTACACCTAAGATGATCTATTACACAAATCAAAAGAAAAAATTAAAAGGTTTCATATATTCTTGATGAGTCTTGAAATTTTAAAAGCTCATTAAGTAAGTGACCTAAGGTTAATAATTTTAGCTTAAAATTTGAAACAATTTTTTTCCTTGAATGCTATGTTTAAGTCTAACTTGAAGATATTTAATTATAGGTATAGTCTAAGACATATAGCTAATATGATAAGTGAATGTCATATTTAAGTAATGTTATATATCTATCACACAATTAGACCAGTTACCTTTGCAAATTTTGAAACAAGAAATTACATAAATATATAATGTTAAGAATTTGAATTATAATAATGAAACAATGAGGTGTTAGCATAGTGGTAAGACTCTTGATTTGAAAGCTCCAAGTCATGGGTTCAATTCTAGTAGGCAATGCTAGTTTATAAAGTTCTATTGGACTATATATCTAAGGATGTACCTTACAATTATTTTAGGGTTTTAACACCCACCCATCCTACCCCCAAAATATTTATAATACTGGATTTGAGAGAATTTCAAGGATGTATGAAGATGCCTTAACAACATTGTGATGATGATGTATGAAGATATTTTATTGAAGTGAAAAAATCTTATGAAATCAAAAGAAATTGTTATTTCTATAAGTTAAATTGTTTCCCTTTCATGCATATAACTTATACTAAAATAAATGCACAATCACCTTTTAATATGATATAGATGAATTAGGATAGATAAGGGGTTTTTGTTGAAAGGAGGGGTGTTGAAAGTCAAAACTATTTTTTTAAAAAATGTTTATCCTCGAGACATATAGTCAAATTAAAAATTTTATAACTTAGTATTGGTCACAAAAATCAAGCACATAACTTAGACCTTCCAAATCAAGAGTCTTACTACTAGGCTAACACCTCATTTTTAAGGGCTATTATTGAAACTAGGAGTAGATTTTGGAGGTGGGGTAGGGAAGTAGGGTGCATGTGGAGCGGAGATTTGGACGAAGGGGATAGGGGTGTCTAATCCAAATAATATTAATAATAACCAACAAACCATTAAAGTACATCACATGTTTAATCATTGATGATGAGTAACAAGTAGTTCCTAAGCCCAACCATACAAAGGGTCTAGGTAGTGAATCTAATGAATGTGATCGTTGTCTTCTTAGTTTCACTTGTGAAGTGTAAAGGTATGGTTAAGTGTAACTAACACATGATTTTTATCATTTTATATTTATTTTTTGAATCACCTAAGTGCCAAAAATAAAGTAATTAAATGTCTAATTAATCTAATAACTAATTAGTTCTTAGCTAGTCCTAACATAAGCATCCATTCCCATTTACCATACACATCCTGAAAACATTATAACACTACTAGGTTACCAAGCATTAAGCACTACTAGGATTACCAAGTGTTAAGTGTATGCTTGAGATGGTTGTACATATGTGCTTTAATTATCTAAAATTAGTTAATTAATTAAATTCATTAAAGTACAGTGCATAAATAATAAATTAATTAAGTAAACATTAAGATATGTCCAAGTGTTGTAAGGATTATGAAGAAAGCTACATTAGTGCTTGAATGAAGATCTATATACTTTTGACTCCTACTACGAGCACTCAAAAAATATTATAACTCTAGAGAAATTAAAATGCAAGAGCTTGACTAGCTACTAATGAATGGATGTCATAAATATGGCTAGTGAGCATGTATTTATAAGCAAGACAAGACACTGTGTCGATGCATACACATCAATGCTTCAAACTCTATGTTGACATGATCATGTCGATGGAATTCCATCGAGAGATTACAGTTCTCAACTATCAACCTTCTTAAATCCATTGTCACCTTAGCAAGCTACTCTTGATGCTCTCTCATGTATTCAATAGTTTATTCCTTTTGGGCCTCAACAATATACAAGTGATGATTGTCCTTAGTAAGATTTGCATTCTTCTAAAAAATTTCAAACATGTCCTTCTGAATGTTATAGACAGTTGCATCAGCTAACAACTAGTCAAGGATTGTTGATTCCTTTGCATACTCAGCTTGTTAATGTTTGCACTAAAGCTACTGAAAAGCTTCATCCCTAGTCACTACTTGGCTAAATACCATGGGATTAGAGAGGGGAGCTCTAAATTCAACAACCTCTACAGCCAAGCATTGATTCTTAGCTCTGGTTGTTTCAAGTTAAGCATTTAAGATGATGCACTTGCCTCTTGCCTTCAACAACACCAACTAGATAATAGTGATATCATCTAGAAGGTCAAAGACCTTTGGAATCTATTGTTGGGCTTCCACCAATCATTCCAGTAATTTCTTGTGTTGGGCCATGTTGAATCTCCCACTAACCATTCCAACGGATGTCCACACATCTTTGAGTGTAGCATTATTGGGCACAGATGCTGCAAGAACATTTAGGGCTTCGTTCACTCAATCTGCCATAACCTTGGCCACTATTTCTTGTCCTTGGTGTTGCATCATCAAAATAGTTGATCCATCTCCCTCTTCCATGTGAATTGATAACTAGTAGCATTTCTAGATTTTTGGAAACTACTATTATCTTAGAAAGAACATCATTAGCTCTTGGACACTCAAATTTGAGCATGAAAGTGCCTGCATTCATTGGGTAGAGAAAGTTGATGTCATGTCCTCCAACCAACTTATTGTACAAGTTACCTCATTCAAATGGCTTAAGGCTAGTTAGTAGATAGACAAATCATCAATGAAACCTACTTCTTGTTGTTGCAAGAGTTATTGTTGGAGCTTCTGCATGCATTCCATAGTAGTATGCACCTCCAATGTTATTTCATGAGTGGGTGATGGTGGTGGCTACTCCTCTTCCTTGGTCATGATAGGGACCTTGTCCTTCATCATTTCTATCCAAGAGGCACCAAGAGCATGTCTCAATGTGTCATTGGTATAGCAGGCTATCCCTCCCATTTTGCATAATTTCTAGATGAGGCATGGAAAGGGGAGTGCCTTCCTCCCATGTTCATTTTCATTAAATCATTTTTCTATCTCCAGATAGATCAACTATGTGAGGTTAACAAGGAATTTCCTATTCAGAGTAGTGCATGCATGGGCAGAGAAGGTAGTTACCTTGTTGGGCCTCACCATCAGATTGAGATGTTAGGCCACTATCTTGAAGTATACACATTTTTCCATGATGAGTGCATCATACTCTTTGCAGTTCACTCCATAGCATCGCTGAACCCACTCCTTTTTGAACTCTTGGTCCACTTGTGTAGAGATCTCTACTAGATTAGTTGTAGTTTCAAGCAAGCCAAGAGCCTCAAAGATGGCCTTGACCGAGTAGGACATACTTATGTCATTGATCATCACAATGGCATATAGCTAGCTATCATTCTAGAAGAGATAGGTCTCTCCCATGTACCACTCCCCACTAAAAGTGATGATTGCCCACATGGGAGAGCTTTGAATTTGGATTTTGATATCTTTTAGGGAAAATTCTAAGAAGGTACCAAAGTTCAATTCTTGGAGAACTAAACGATTTGTATGGAATTTTAATGCACATCATGGCATTTCTTGGAGAAATAAATGATGAAGGAGTGTATGAAGCTACAAAAGATTTTAAAGCACAAATTACTAAGAGATAAGGAACCAAACCAACAAGTATGCAAGTGGGTCCTCCTCATAGCAAGCTCATGTGCTTGCATGCACTAAAACTAAGGAGTTTGTGGACTCCATGGATGACTAATGGTTATAATAACTTAAGAACCAAATCACCAAAGAGATTATCAAAAACAATTTGATGCATCAAACTAAGACATTGAATAGAATATGAAAAGAGGCAATGAGGTGAGATATGGAAGAGGTGTAGATTGGAATGAAGTCCCATATCATGGTCACATGAAGTTCTTCGTGGATTTTGTAATTACTATGACCTGATAATATCCATCCTTGGTTTGAATTAAGACCAACCACTTTTAGTGACTTTGCATTAACACTCCAAGACTAGTCCACCCCCTCAAAGCACAAAGATAATCCCATAGGTCAATCACCATACCTAAAAGAGAAGAGAAGGGAAGCAGGAAGTGAGATGCACCGTAGTTAGAGGGGACCTTCAAGCATGGGTAACATGTCTTTTTAGTCCCATAGTTAGTGCTTATAGTCCATTATTTCATCTAAGGGTTGTGCTTTGAATTCCCATTATTATTATTTTCATGGGTACTATACCATGTAAATACTTTTAACTTCTAGTTGTTGGTTGATAGCAGAATGGTGAGAAATCCATGAGAACACTCATGTACCCAAGAGGATAGGTAAGTACAAAGAACATCAAAGCCCCTTGAAGTGATGCCCTTATCTATCTATTTAATCCTTCCGAAGTTTAGAAACTACCAAGGTTACAAGTTCTTTAAAAGTTTCATTTAAGAAGGAACTAAATATTTCCAAAAATAAGGAAACACCATAGAGTTTTATGGTTGGATGGATAATGTGAACTCACTACCTATTATCATGAAATAGAAACTATGTCTTAGTTATCAACACTCAAATTTAAAGATATAATCCAAAAATTAGCAATCAAATAACATTATAGTACAAACCACCATCAATCAACAACTATAGTTGCACTTACTCCTAACGGGAACAAAGAAAAACAAAACATAAGAAAAACATTAGAAACACTCAAACCAAATAAAGTAAAATATACAAGAAATTTTAAAATATCTAAGAAAGAGAAAAAGGTACTAAAAATGATGTAAAAAAAAATTGAATAATTGATGAGCCACTTTGATAGATCAACATGGATGGCCATCTCCCCCACAGTTGAGCTGAAAGGAGGAGATCCAAAAAATTGAGCATGCATGTCCATCTATTGAGGTGTTATGGTCACTAGCTCTCTTAGGCTCATGGAAAGATTTGAATTGTTGCATGTTGACCAGTAGTCTCTTATTTGGGCTTTTAAGTTTGTGAATTAACATGATCCTAGAAGGAAAGGTTTCATAGATAACATAAGGTCCTTCCCACAACATTTGGAACTTAGTTCTTTATTGTACATGTGTGAGATTCTAGTAAAGAACCCTATCTCCTAGTTGAAATTTTCCTTTTCTTATTCTAAGGTCATGGCATTATTTATTGAATGCTTTGTACAACTTGTTAGATGATAGGACTACTAATCGATTCTCATTTAGCAGGTTCAGGTTCATCAATCTTTCTTTTTGTGCTAGACTTAGGTCAAGGTCAAGGTCACAAGCTATTAATAGTATATGAAGTTCTATTTCAATTGGAAGAGTTGGTAACTTTCCATATGTAAAATTATAGTAAGAGCAACCGATAGGAAGTTTCCAAGTGGAGTGGTAGATCCAAAGGACATCGTTGAGTTTCGTGATGTAATCCCTTATATATTTAGTAATAGGTGGTATTAGTATTTTCATTATTTACCTATTTGTAACCTTAGCTTAGTCATTAGCTTAGGTTGGTAAGGTGTTGTTAATTTATGTTCAACCCCCAAGCATTGCTTGAGCTTTTGAAATTTAGTGCTTATAAAATGAGTACCATTATCAAAAATAAGTGCATGTGGCATCCTAAACCTATTTACAACATATTGTTGTAAAAACTAAACAACCATATAAGAAGTATAATCAATGATAGCTACATATTTCACCCATTTTGTACAATAGTCAATAGCAACTATGATGTACACTTTCTCATTTGACATGGGTGTGATGGGATCCATGAAATTAATGCCCCAAATATTTAAGGGTTCCAATGGTTGAATCTACTACTGAGGTCCTTCCATCTAGGTGGTCATTACACCATCACATTGGTAGTGTTCATAGGAGCGAACGAAGTGGTGAATGTTCATAAAAAGTATTGGCCAATAATACCCTACCATGAGGATCCTAATGATCATGCATTTCCTAGCATAGTGGCCCCCACAAGGACCTTCATGAGCATCTTGGAGCATGTGCAATTAATTAACATAAAGTACATACCAATGAAATAGGCAATCAATGCATACCTTATAAAGGTGTCCATTGATTTTCATGAAGTGTTTTGCCTAGTGAAGAAATCGTTGTTTCTTCCTATGGTCCAACTCTTATGGCATTTCTTAAGTAAGAAGATAGATGAGAATGTGATCATACCAATTGGATTTAGCGGGAATTTTTTCAGTTATAGCCTTAAAAAAGAGAAGTTTATCAAGAAACTGATCTAAATGTGGGCTCTCATCCTCTTTGTTGTCCCATTCTAATCAACATAAGTTGTTAGCAACCACATTCTTAGTTTTATTTTGACCTACCATTGTAAGATCGAATTCCTATAAGATTACTAGCCATCATATGACACAAGGGCTCACCATTGGCTTATTCATCAAGAATCATATTGCATGATAGTCTATGTGCATGAACACCTTTTACCCAAGCACATAGTTCTTGAATGTTTCTAAGGTAAACACCACTACCATCAATTCTTTTCCTGTTGTGATGTAGTTTAACTGGGCACCCACAATGCTTCTACTCACATAATGGATATAGTAAAGATGTTTTTGATTATCCAACTATGTGAGCATGACCTCTAAGACATAATTGGAAGAATCCTTCATGATGTGGAAAGGTATAAACTAATCAAGTGCTTATAGAATTGGACACAAGCTTCTACTTGAGTTGCTGGAATACACATTCACATTCCTTGATCAAGACAAATAGAGCATCCTTCATTGTCAACTTCACCAATAGTTTATCAATCTTAGAGAAATTCTCAATGAATCGTTGGTGCTAGCCAATGTGTCCAAGGAATGACCTCACATATTTAACTATTTTTGACTATTTGGTAATTCCTTAAATGACCCTTTTTTTAGGGTCGATCTCAATCCCTTTTTT
Source organism: Gnetum montanum (assembly GCA_015680685.1). NCBI lineage: Eukaryota > Viridiplantae > Streptophyta > Gnetopsida > Gnetales > Gnetaceae > Gnetum > Gnetum montanum. The sequence continues at coordinate 111,382 of MNCI01007684.1, read as the reverse complement.
TAAGATTCTATGCCCCAACACAATGCCTTCTTGGACCATCAAGTGACTTTTCTACTAGTTGAGCCTAAGGTTTGTCTCCACACATCTTTTTAGTAGTTTCTCAAGATGGTATAGGGCTTGCTCAAATGTAGCCCCATAGGTGTAGAAGTCATCCATGAATACTTCCACCCTTCTACCAATCTATTGTTGGAAAATACTTTAAGGTTGTAAGCTGAAAAACTTTTAAGGTTGTAAGCTGAAAAAATTTTAAGGTTGTAAGCTAAAAAAATTTTAAGGTTGTAAGCTTGGTAGTGATATTGTGGGGTCACGTGACGGGCAAAGTCACGTGGAGAGATTGGCTGCTGCACGTATTAGCCATATGGATCCAATTGCTGGTAAGGGTATTGTTTCCTTGGCAGTGGCATCCCCATGACTATGGGTATTGCCACTGCTAGTGTTGCTTAATAGCTTGTGGCGGAGTTCCACTTGGATAATATGTTAAAGGTTGGTGGAACTACCTTGGGTTTCCTTAGGGATAAGGTAAACATCAAGGTGCTTGTCATTTGTTAAGTTGTGAGTTAAGTGCATACACCCCAGACTCTTGTAGATGTGAGATTTTTGTGCAAAATCCCTTAGGATGGTCATACTGGCATATCTCACATCCACCATCATTGTCTATATCAGAATCCACAACCTCTTCGATGATGGCCATTTTACCCTTACCCTTGTTACATGCATGGTCTAAATCCCTCTTTTTCTTTTTTTTCATAGTCACTACTTTGCTCCTTAGACTTCTCTATGATTTTGAGAATGATTTTAAATATACTATCTAAGGAGTCCCACATTTGTTCTACCTTGGCCAACACTTCTATTGTTAATTTCTGGAGTGACAAGGTTTTCCTATTCACCATCTCTTAGAGTGGTGTCTCTTTCTCCTCCTCACAGAATCTCACTCTTCCTTTTCAGAGGGAAGGATCGTGGCTGTACTCTTCCACACTTTCTCTCTTACGTAGCTCCTCTTCTTCCTTAGCTACTTGCTCTAGCAATCTATGGATCTAATGGGACCTAAGTTTTGATAATCTCCCTTGGGCATATCTTCCAAGGGTTCTCCTTGTTTCATGCCTAAGTCCATCTATAGGATGACGTAGTTGATCCTGCTGCGAGTAACCATGGCTTGGGCAATGATGTAACAGTGCATAGTATTAGCCCATGGTAGCATCCAAGGGTTCATGAGTTCCCTTCTTCCATCCTTGGATTTTCTTTCACAGGTTGGACACCCGGGAGTACATTTGATACTTATTGTTAAACAATTCTAGCATCATACTCCACCTTTGAATGAATTCCAATTCTAAAGACCGGTACCAACTTTTTGCTTCTTTCATCAGTGTCCTTGGGAACAACTTTAGCTTTTTCCATTCATTCTCAATATTCTACAAGAAACATGCATCATGAAATTTCTATAAGTGATTCTGAGGATCATTTTTATATCCCCCCTCAAATCGTGGGATATTATTCATGTCTAACCTCTTGATCCTGCTATCTTTTTGGTGCCTTGTAGGAATTCTTATGGCCTCTGTGATGTCTAACATGCTTTGGGTTGCAAGTAGGGGTTCTTCATGGTCATTTTTTTGTAGTGTCTATGATGTCTACACGGTTCCCTAGTTTTCCTTATTCCATGCCGTGATTCTCTACAATGCCCTCATCCTTGCTCTTGACTCTTTTATCGAGGTTTCTCACTTTATTTACCCTTATCTTCACAGTTAGGTTCCTTATAACTGCATCCTAATACTGAAGGAGAGGGGGAATGTGACAATGAAGGTGAAGAAGAAGAAGAACCATCACCATGATGATGTTTCCTACCTTCTCTTCAGTGGTCTTGGCCCCGATCATGATGATGATCAGACTGTCCACCCTTATCTTGTGTTTGTGCTTCCTCATTGAACACTTGGTGTTCGTTGGGATCAAAAATAGGGTTGTGAATCGTAGAGTGAAGGTTGTAATACACCACCTCCTCACCATCGTTAGGAGGGGGAACATCATTTTGTGGAGAACCTATTGAAATAGGTTCACCACCCTCAATTTGGCTTAAGACGAGTGGAGCGTTATGGGGTCTTTTTCCCTTCAAAGATGTGTAATAACTCTCCTGTTGCAAGTCCGGTTGATGTTGCACTTCTGTGGGATGGTAGTCCCTTATGTCATAGTCACATGAAACCTATTCCACATATAATTGTGACATGCCTATTCATGCAAGAGCACGAAGAAGCATGTTGGGGATTGCTCGGTCTGGAGGCAACACTATGTTACCCTCCAAGTCTCTCCAATGTAGTTGTTCATCTTGATGGAGAATAAAGGTAAAGTTGGGTATATACTCATCATGATGAATATATGCCACATGGAATTGTTGAGGAGCTGGCGTATTTTGGTTATGCGTGTTGTGTCGTCGACTGTCTCTTGTGTTGTTCCTAGGCGGTGAAGTGCTTTTTTGCAAAGAAGAAGACTTTTTTGTCTTGTTCATTGTGCTTTTTACCATTATCTTATTTTACTTTTGATCAACCCTAAGGGTTCGTTCTAGCTTCCAATGATATGAATGATTTCCTATGTTCTATGTAGCACACAAACAACTAAGTTCTCAACAATGGCACCAATGATGAGTGGCAAGATACCCCTATACTTGACCATACAAATGAAAGCATCTCATGTGCGATCCAGTCAAACTCCAAGGACTAAGTGCTTACGCGCCCTAATGGAACACTTAAGGTTAATCAATCGTTGTCTTCCCAAAATTACTTGTATTTTCATGATTGTATGGTTAAGTAAGCTTGAGGTATATGATTTTTATGTCTTTTATCTTTTTAACTCCTATGCTAATGGGGAAAGGTGAAGAGAACTAAATGACTAACTTTCATTAACTATTCACTAACTAAGTTCTAATTGTCCTAGCATCAGTATCTATTCCCACTTGCTGCACATACCCTGAACCAATGCAACACTACTAGGATTACCAAATGCTACTTGTTACTAGGTTACCAAGTGTTAGACACGTGCTTGAAGTGGTTGTACTAAATGCACTTAACTAGGAGAGTCAAGGGTTGAGAGAGATTAATTATCTACGAAAGAATTTAAACATTTAATAGTAATTAAATCCTATTTAGCTTAGTCCACATGCTGCCAGGTTTATCAGAAAGTTTGTCTTTATTGGCATACACAAATGTGTGCTCAGGTACAACTTGCTCGAATAAAGATCCATTCACTTTAAGGCGCCTACTGCGAGCACATGGAAATTATTCTAACTCTGGAATGGTAAAATTACTATAGTTTAACTAAGGGTCTAGATCTAGATGCCTAAAACAGGGAAAGCTACCTAATTTATAAGCATTGCGACGGGCTGTAATATTGCGTACGCGATATTGTAGGGGCCGACACGATATCATGGCTCATCAATATGTATCTATGTAGTTAAAGTTATGATTTATAAAGAGCATAGTTTTTGATCTTGATTAAATAAGATGGTATGCTAAGGGTTGCTTACATGTAGTTCTCTCTTGATTATATAATTATTTTAATCATGTTTAGATCAGTATAGTTGGATTTCAAATTTTAATTTGTCTATGTTTTATGATCTTTTCAATCGTCTATCTTTTGCATCTCCTTTTAAGATTTCTATGGTTTTGCTATTCCTTGCACTTGCATGCAATTTCTAGTTTGGGGGCTAAGTGTTGATGCCAACATTGCCCATGCTAGGCACAAGGCCATGACTTATTGGTCTAATCACTAGGGTATGGTTTTGTAATTTGAATAGGGATGCTTTCAATGAGAGGTATCATGCAACTTTTAAATCATTTATTGTTATAAGAGATCATTATCATCCATTAACATTGGCCATGATCAATAAGCCTCAATTCCATGAAAATTAAGAATACTATGGGTTTCCAAGCATGTTTTAGGTTGTGTAGTTTATGAAAGGTTGTCTCAAATGCTAATTTTTTACCCTTAAATATGTATTTAAAAGTTTAAAATATTAAATACATTCAAGCATGAATTTCATGCCTCATGCATATTTATAGCCACCTATCTCATTCAGGATAACCAAATAAAAAGTAGTTTCTTCATTCTACCCAATATACATGTAACTATAAAACCAGATACAAGACTTGGCCCAATGATGGTAGCCTTCTCATATCAAGGACCAAATAGTTTTACAAATGATATAGCAAAGCATGATATAACAACTCCAAGGCTAAACATTCTTACAACATATTCTAGAGCATCATCTTCCACAGGCTTTTCCTTTGACAAAAGACATGTGGATTTTACATTGTTTCCAAAACTTCCATGTCATGTCCACACATCTCTGGTGTTGCAGCCTTGTTAAGGGAAGCACACCCACAATGGAGTCCAATAGCTATCAAGTCTACAATCTTGACCATAGCCACAAAAATGAACAATGATAGGACAAACATTATGAATGCATTACATGGAGCAAATGGTCCCCTTCAACTATGGTTTAGGTCATGTAGATCTAAACAAGGCAGTTAGCCCTAGCCTAGTGTATGACTTGTCCAATGAAGACTACATGAAATTTTTCTACAGCTTGAAATATAACTCAACAAAAATCAAGGCCATCATGGAAAAGAGTTTTAACTGCCCTACCAAGAAACCAAGCATTCACAATTTTAATTATCCTTTCATATCATTTTCAAATTTAAAAGGTTCTATCACTCTTAGAGAACTTTAAACTAATGCACATAGAGCAATAGATGTTTCATGTGGTGGTGACATTACACATTGGTGGTAGATGCAGTGGCTACATATGTGGTGTAACTAACATAGTGGTGGTGAACATGAAATATGGGAATTCAATGGTACTAGCAAGGAGATATTTACAAAAGCATTGAGGTGAATCAAGATCTTAGTCTTCCTCTCTCTAGTACTTGCAAACATGTAAGTGATGTGCAAAAGTAGCAGCAAACATTACAGGTAGTGGTCATGTAGTGATGGGCATCATGCGGTGCACGATAGTGAGAGTGTGATGTTAAGATCGACAGTAGTGAATGGCAGTCAATGAGTGGCAACGAAGGGTGGGCAGTGTGTGGTAGTGGATAGTAGGTAATGTGTAGTAGCTGAGGTAGGACCTATGATGATGATAAGGGGGGGGGGGGGGGAAATTGACATCATCTTCAGGGATCTTTGGGCCTTCCTCTCTCTCGACATCTACAAGCGTTGGCGAGCAACAAGCAGCAAGCGATGTGCAAGATGTTGCAAGAGGTAGGTAATGGTTGTGTAGGAGCTATAGGTGGCATGCCATAGCTATGAACAATGATGGTGAGTGATTCTAGTAGGCATGAATGGTGGCTCACGTTAATAGTAGCAAATGACAATTCACAACAATGATGAATGATGATGCACATTGGTGGTAGCAACAATGTGTGGCAGTGGTAGTGTGCATCAGTAGCAAACACATGGTAACTAGTAGAAAGCAATAGGAATGAGTAGCAAGATGTGGTGGTTAGCATCAATGGAATTAGGTGGTTGTAGTGGTGCATGGTGATGCATAGCAAGTAGCAGATGACGTGTGGCATGAACGATAATGTGTAGCAGTGCATCCCTGCACAATGGGGTTTTCATATCTATGTAGTAGGGTTTTCTGCATGGTAGTGGATGCCACTGGTGGCAACATTGCTATGAGCAGCGACACCTAACAATGCTAGCACCATCGACATGACTACAATTACCTTTGACGACAATGACAATGATGAGAAAACATATGATGACTAGCTAGTGAAGGCAACCTTAGTTCAACTAGAGCCACCAGAGGTTGTTACATTTGTGCTCGTTTTGAGCTAAGTTATTGTTCCATTCTATCATTTTTTTATGAATTTAGGTCTATGTGCTATAGTTTAAACACATGACCTATTTTATTTCTAAACCTACATTAATCTTGTCTAAGTTGTCAACTATTTCATGTTTTCTCGATCTACAAGTTTTATTATTAAGCAAATGGTTGTCTTTCTACCATTTATTTCCTTGTTGAAATTATTTAACTTACTAGCAACTTTATACATCATGAAACACCACGTTTCCCAACCAACTAAGACTATTCCCATGTTTCCATACCCATACAAGACATGTACTAGGTAATAGTCTTCCTAAATAAGTTTCTTGGGTGTTGATGTGTCCAAAATTTATGCATAAACACATAGGAATAGGCAAGAAAGGTGAGAAGCCATGTTGGAATGTGTAGTATGGAGATCCATGGCAAGCAACTAGGCTGTGGTATGGAGATCATAGATAAAGGTTTTTAAATTTGAGAGCTTGCACCTTCATCTTGCTGGTGCCTCCCAAACCGATGCTCTTGGTTGCAGAAATTGATCCTATAAAAACATGTGAGGAGTTAAATTTTCATATAAAATGCAAGATATCCACTAACGAACAATGTGAAATCTTGATTGGAGCCAATGAACTTCATTTTTAAGTTGCTCATTATGAAATCAAGGATACAATGCCAATCAATCTGACATCATGCAATTGTGAAGGGCCACGACACTCCTGATGATGGATAGGTAAGAGTGCCCAAACATGAGTATCAAGTGTTAGTGATAATGTTAGAATTCGGTGTCATAACATTGAACCGACATGGTGCAATCCATTTAAAGTGCATTAAAATGAAATAATGAATGAAACTTTACTTTTATTAAAGGAAAACTTATTATTCATATCATTAGTACAAGCTTGGATTTGTAAACATTAAGGGTATTCTTATCCTTCTTTGGTTAACATGAAAAGGCTAGTTTGATATCTTTTTATTTTTTCATTAACCAACCTTATCCATCCCTACCTATACACTTCCACCAAACACAAAGCTATAATAAAATCACATGCATACATGATGGTATGCTAGGATTTACTAGTTTATATGGGTTATCTATTTTGATTTTGGTTTTAATAGTCCTAGAACAAAACACATGAAGATGATGTTGTGGAAAAGATAATGGTGGCAAAGGGCTATGCTCTAGCCCTATAATGGAACAACAGATATTTTGAAAAAATTTATGAGAATGAAACCAAGCTCAAGTATCATTTGAAGGAGTGTTTTGGAATTAGGTTTGACATTTTTCTAGCTTGTGCTCTTCCAACCCCTGGCCTAGGTGATTTGGATAAAGAATACTTACATCTTTGTGATTCTTCAATGTATTAGTTACAATAGTGAGGGAGTAGGTTATCAGTTTAATTTCTGTATCAATGTATTAATTATAATAGTGATGGAGGATGTGGCTATCTATAAATGTTGCAACAAATCATCCAAGAGAAGACACTCCTAACCATAGTAACTTTGAAGATGAACTTTAGTCCATTTGTAGAGTTTCTTCCAGAGGTGGTAAGGATGCAACTCCAAGTATCACCACTATTGACCATCCTTTAAAATAGTGGAAAATGATATCTAGGGGTGACTTACCAATTCTAGCATAATAAGAAAGAGGATACTATGGTCAACATCGAAGGAGTCTTCATTTCATATTCAGTCAAGGTGATATTTGAAGCTTTGAATGTGCCCAATGAAGGGGCAAGATTAGCACATTTGTTCATAAGATCAAAAAAAGAAACTAGAAAACTATTGTTAAAGAGGACATATGGTAAAGAAGATAACAAGTATAATGAGTTAACTTCGGAGGAAAGAATTTATTTCAAAATTGACACATGCCACCTATTTCCCACAAAGATATTGAATAGATTGTCTACCTATGTGGCTAGAGGAAGTGTGATTCTAATGGAAAAGTACAATGCCAATCTCACATAACTCTATTTTATGGAAATTCAAAGTTGGTTTGAAGAAAAGAAGGTAGGGAAGCTTACACTTCCATTTCATTGTCTAATCAAAAAGCTATGAAAACATGCTGAAATCCTAGGGTACACTAATGACAACCTCAAGAAAGTCCAAAATGCATCATATGTTGGAATGCTCAAGCCAACAGCACCAAATAAAGATTAGGTGAAGGAAGAAATAGAAGCTAGGGAAACCACACAAACCAGTAAACAACAACAACAAGTGGAACCCAGTGATCAACAACAACAATAGCAAGCTCCACCACCACTGACGTAGGACTATAGACCATCAATGAGACATCTATAACAAATCACAAAGACTATCAATTGGGAAACATAGGAGGAGGCCAATCTCTACAAAGTAATTGATAATTTCATACATTCCATAGTTTCCACAGATCCTGTAAGTGGATAGATATCTTTGCAATCAAGAGGAGAGGCCCAATGGTCATAATAGATCTCTAGAATTGTTGCATTATTCCAGGTGATGCTTGAAATAGGAGAAGGATCCATGGTTATGATTATGTAGCACCAAGATGTAGTGGGAGCCACAAAAATGATCATAGATCATATCAAGGAATCTTTCAATGTACCTATTGTGTTGCTAGCTAATTTAACTAAAGAAAAGAATGCTCAAATGTTAGGTGGTACCTCAATGACTCTTGTTGATCATGAGGATGTGCTAGATTAACTACTATAGATTAGACAAGTAATAAAAACTATTTTGGATAAGCTGGCCATGGCAAAGACTAGGGTGAAGCATGTAGAAGTCGAGATCCTTGAACTACAAGAAAAGCTTGTGACCTTGAGGGTTAAATGTAGAGATCCAATGCACTATGTTTTTTCTGAATAAGTAAACCAATTTAGAATAGAGTAAATTAACTGCCTAATAAAGTAGAATAAGAAAATGGAAGAAGAGACTAAGAAAATGGTGTGGAATGCCTTAGTAGTAGAAGCACAAGCATACTCACATGCTAAGGCACTCACTATAGCATAAGAAGAAAACACACAACTCACTAAAAATAATACTAGGTTAAATGCTTAACGAACATGTTCATGTCTAGGTGCGAATGTATAAGAAAATCATTGAGAAGGAGATCTAGATGGCTAAAGCCCAAATCAATGCCATATCAATGCAAAATCTAGACTAGCAACCCATCTTGGATAGTTATGCTCATGTCCACCAAATGGAAGTAAAAATAAAAAAAAGACCTATAAATAGAGGATCTAAAAGAATACATGGGGTTAGCTAACCTTCATTATGCTAACTTGGCCATGCTAACAACAAGTAGGCCTAGAAATGAACTTGAACAAGTAGCTACCACATATGAATTGTACGAGAAAGATTTTGTGGATAGAAAAGATGCTTTATAGAAACCTCAAGTGGAAAACTCTGAAATAGAAGCAGTTAAGGTTGGTTACCAAGGGTAAAAGGATGTTATAGCAAATTTGGCAAGAAGATTGTCTGATTATCATGAATTATGAGCCAAGGCCAAAGCATTTGAAGAACAAAGAGGTAGTTTGTAGCATGGTATGTTAGAGTGAATTAAATGTTTTTTTAGCTGCCATGTCCATGGGATGTACCTACTCTATCACACATTGCACAACAAGTATGGATGGTACATGACCCAAGAATGAAGGAGCAAAAACTACAAGCGCTCTTGAATAGATACAAATTCTAAAATCATGATGACAAGGGGAAGAAATTGATGGATGAGCCACCACCAACACTAGAAACCACATAGGCTACATCGAGCTTCAACCAATTTTATTTTTTATCAAAGTTTGTCTTGTCATGTCTTATGTCATTTTTGTAAAAACACGACTGTGGCATAAAGTGTCATGTAAATCTACCTCTTCATTTTGTAAGGAACTCTATCCTTATTTTGTTTTAACTCAAGGATAAATTTTTAGTTAGTTGTGGGATTTGTTAAAATAAAATTTTGCAGACTACGATATCGAATATTCAATATTGTAGCACTACCTATGTTATGATATATGCGATATCACGGGATGCATGGTAGCCTATAAATACAACACTTAAGCACATGGATCTGTAATAAGTTTTTATTCAATAGTAGTGTAGCTCTTGTAGTTTGTTTTGATGAGTTAATCTTTAGCAGTTAGAAGTGTGAATGTCCATAGTGTAGTGTGATGTAGTGTATGGAATCTTTATTCTAATTTCTTGTACTTGAGCACAAGTGTGACTAGTAATAAAGATCAACCTATTTCATACTATTGTAGCATTCTCCTAGTTTACTATTTTACTTAGAATAATGTACACTATTTTCTTAGTTAAGGTTTACTTTTCCATGTAGTTTACCATTATTGGTATTAAGTGGGATAAGTACAACTGATCTCGAGCACTTAAGTGTAATTGCTTGGTAACTTAGTAGTGTTATCTTTTGGTTCACCCAGTAGCAAAGTACTTGGTAATCCTAGTAGTAGTTACTTGAAGCCCAAGGTGTTTATGAAAGGTCAAGACATGATACTCATCACCTTAGGATAGAATAGATTTGTTTATTGTTTTAGTTAGACTTAGAAACTCTTTTCACTTCACCATGTTCGCTAGGGGTAAGATGGCCAAACAACATCAATAGATCTTATATCTCACTATGAGCTAAACCATACATGTAGACTTCACTAGCTCCAAGTGGGAAGAGAATGGTCTCAAGCTTAAACCAATTACTACTATAATCACATTGCCTTGTCCACGAATTACGATTTGGTCATGTGTGAAACACTTGCAACTTATATGGTTGGGTGTTGGATTGCTCCACCACTAAGTAGTTACTTTAATCAGTAACCTCTTACGTAACAAGATAATAAGCTCTAGCTTAAATTTTGATATATTTTATAAAATTATCTTATACTTAATGGTAAAACTTTTGATTTCCATTATTTAAATCATTTAAACGAAAAGGGTGTTTGAACCCAAAATATATTTTTTTAAATAATGTTTACCATCAAAAAATATAGCCCACCAAAATCAAACCTATAACTTAAAGTTTCCAAATCAAGAGTCTTACCACTAGGCTAACACCTCATTGTTACTAATTAAATCATTTTAGGTGTTTGTACTTATGCTTGAACTTTAATCTTATAACTTAAAAAACAAACACCGCTATTATTTTTAAAAATTCTATAACTATTACTTTAAAGAAAATATATTACTGTACTTGGGACATTTAAAGAAATGGTGCAACACAAAGGTAAAACATTATATGGGAATTTTATGACATTTTCTTGTGGTTAAATTGGAGTAACTTTATTCTTCAATTAAATTTGTGCAAATAAGAAAAAGCCTAATATTTTCATTGAAAACAAATTGCACGAATTTTGAATGAATTTTCTTTGGCATAAATAACATGGAGGCAATTAATCAAATATGGGAAGATTGTAATTATAGAAATTAATTGACCAATTTTTTTCACAAATAATGATTATTCAAGAACGTTGCAATCTAGTGAATATCATCAGAATTTGCAACTTCATGGAAAATTCGTCAAAACCCATTTTCACTTGCACAAAATTAATATTCATATCAACTAAATAAACTGAAATTTTATTCCAATCTTGTTAAATGGTATGAAAATTTAAACATAAATTACCAAAATTGACTAATAAAATTTATATTATAATAAAATTCAAACACTTTGTACTAAGATTAACCAACCAAAAACCTATCCAAATAGAAAAATCAACATAACATGTACCAAGCATACACTCCATTACTAGATTTGATTTTGAATGCACTAACATGGTACTAGATTTCATCATTACCGGATGAAACCTGAAGTATGACATCAAACGTAAAAAATCAAATATTAGAGTAGCATGGAAAATGACTTCTATAATACCACCACCAACATCACCAACATATATATATGAGAGAAAATTTATGATTTTGGCAGTTAAAGAGCCGAACGAAGTAGGTTGAGTATCTTTGTAAACTTCGTATACGATAACAGATATGCATGATACGGAAACATAGTCTGCTAAAGAAATCAACTTGAGCAAAATTATAATGTTGCAAAAGAAGAACTTTTGGATTCAAGAGAGAGCATTACCTGTTATGTTCTAGTACATGCTTTCAGTTGTCCATCAGAAAGGTAAATAATATGATAATTAAAAATACCATTACCATTTTTGTGACTTTATCTCATCAATACACAGCACTGCCTCACTTGGTGCCATTGGCAGGCCACTGCGTTTTCGGACGCGCTCTCATGTTCCAGAATGTTTGTCCGTTTGTCAGTGCGGGTGAGCTGTGGAGCCGTGCAGTCACCAAGTTAGCTTACGGCGGTGCAACGAAGAAGAGGGTCCATTGGATTAGTTGTAGCAGTGCCAGAATATTTGTAGCAGCAGCGCAAATCCGACGCGGCTTCCTGAGTTACAGCGGTGCGGTGAACGCGATGGTAAAATTATGTATGAACTGTAACTGTCCGTGGCCAAGGATCAGAGACCAGAGACTGTGTGTCGGGGGAAGATTCGTTCATTGTTCATTTAGCAGTTTATAGAAGAACTTGTGGCTGGCAAAGGCTGCATGTGAATTACAGCAGACGTGTGCATATCCACTGCCTCGGTGCTCAAGGACATGGACATCTTCATATGCATGGTTGGCAGTGGCCGAAGACCAGAGATTGTGTGTCCGGAAAGAGTCGTTCATTGTTCATTTTTAAAGTTGGAATGTGAGAAGCCATGTCCGAATGTGCGGTACGGAGATCCAGGGCGAGCAGCCAGGCTGTGGTATGGAGATAACAGACCAACGTTTTTAAAGTTGCGCCTTCATCCTGCCGGCCCCTCCCCAACCGACGCTCTTGGTTGCAAAAATCAATCCTGTAAAAACGTGTGAGGAGTTCAATGTTGGTATAAAAATGCAAGATATGCAGTCAGGAACAACGTGAAATCCTGGCCAGAGACAATGAGCTTCATTTTTAAGTTGCTCATTATGAAATCATGGATACAGTGCCAATCCATCTGACGTCACGCAATTGTGAAGGGCCACGACTCTCCTGATGATGGACGGATAAGAGTGCCCAAATACGAGTAAGTGTTAGGGATAACATTTGAATTTGATGTCACAGCACTGAACCGGCATGGTGCAATCCATTTAAAGTGCATTAAAATCGAACAATGAATGAAACTTTACTTTTATTAAAGGCAAACTCATTAATGGTATCATCAGCACAAGCTTGGGTTTGTAAACATTAAGGGTGTTCTTGATTATAATGAAAAGGCTAGATAGATACCTTTTTATCTATGGGCTGGAGATTGGTGATTTCGGATAAATTTTGACAAACTGTGCGTGTACCTATTTCATAATTTCTAATAAGATTTTGTCTGGATTAGTTTATATACATTGAAATGGTCTCTTTGCCTTGCCTGGTATTATTCTTGTATTCTTGCCTTTTTGGTTTTGGTTCTTGCCTTGTTCATACCTATCTTCTCCCATTCTGAATCTTCTCCCATTCTGAATCTTACGAGAAACTTCATTTCATTGTTAAATGGCAAACAAGCAATCAAGATTAATGGCTTCGGCATGACACATAGACCACAGAAAATAAGGGAGTACCAATGAATAAACAAACACACGGAAATCACAAAAGGGCTACTCTGTTAACCGAAGGCTGAAAGGCCAAAAGTTTGTCTCATACGGAGAGGGGACGGGGAAAACATTGCATTTGCATGGATTGGCCTTTTGGAACGTCAAAGGTTCCGCCATGACTCACATTCACGCGTGTTGTTTATTGGTCATTGCTGGTTTTTGATCTTTTTCGAGAAAAGAAAGAACAGAACAGGGTCATCGTCATGCGTCATCAGTCAACCATGATGACGGACGGATGGATGCTTGTTCAACCTGTTTTTAAAAATCTGTTTGCTCATGACGCAATGAAGCCCAGCAGCACAAGGCCAATGGCCATATGCATCGTCATGCCGCTCTGTTTTCGCTTTCCCCCTTCATCATGACTAGTGCCTGTTTTCGCTTTCCCCCTTCATCATGACTAGTGCCTATTCCGTGCATTAAAAGTTTTGGATCATTGTTGGTCAGGTGAGTTAGTGGGCTGTGCCTAGTTAGTTAAGTTGTCTTTTTATAATGTGATCCTTTTCAACATGTCCATACAGTGTGAGTACATACAGTGCTACTCACACATTGTTGTTGAACAAAAGTATTAGCAAACTAGATTTGTTATAAATTTGGTTGAACCTCTGGCTTAATTCCATTCCTGAAAAAATTAGATTGAGTAACAAAAGGGTTTCATATTTTATTGGTGTGATTTTGGTTGTTGTAGAAATTATATGTTTGGTCGGATTATGGCTCTTGAGAAAGAAAATGGATTTGATGCCCTCCATACCTTTGCAAATCTTCTTACACCATTTTAACTGTGATATTGCAATCTTCTGTGCAATTCTTAATCATTAGCAATATTTTGAATTTACATTATACTTGTTCTATATTTTACAATGTCTTTTTATGATATGCATTGTACTTAAATTTTATAATTTTTTTAATGACATTTAATTTTTTTAAAAAACTAATATATTTAAATTTTCCTTATCATGTCCCTTGCTACAAACCCATCCCCACTTTTTCTTGAGGCACATTTACCCAAACACACGTTCAGAATCATTAATACTTGAACTGTGAATCCTTGAATTGTCGCCTCCATGAATTAGATTCTTTTGATGCATGGCTATTTATTTATTTTCTATCAACCAACCTTATCAATCCTTGCTTGCAAGCCTGTCCCCACTTTTTTTTGAGGCACATGTACCCAAACACATGTTCAGAATCATGAATCCTTGACTTGTCACTACCACAAATCAGATTTTTTTGATGCATAGCTTTTAATTTTTTTCTATCAACCAACCTTATCAATCCTTGCTTGCAAGCCCATCCCCACTTTTTCTTGAGTCACATGTAGCCAAACACATTCAGAATCATGAATCCTCAACTCCTCCTAGCTTCCACAAATCAGATTCTTTTGATGCATAGCTTTTTATTTTTTTCTATCAACCAACCTTATCAATCCATGCTTGCATGCTTTCACCAAACACAAAGCTATAATATAAGCACATGCACACATGATGGTATGTCAAGATTTACCATTTACTAGTTTATATGGGTCTCTATTTTGATTTTTCTTTTAATAGTGCTAGAACAAAAAGCATTGAGATGATGTTGTGGGAAAGAGAATGGTGGGAGAGGGTTGTGCTCTCCTACAATGGGCCAAACATTTATGAGATTGAAACCAAGCTCAAGTATTGTCTGAAGAAGCATTTTGAAATCAGGTTTTGTATCTGTTTGTCTTGTGTGCTACCAACCCCCAGCCAAGGTGACGCAATTAAAGAATACTCGTATCTTTGTCAGTCTTCATTGCATTAGTTACAATAGCAAGGGAGTAGGTTATCCGTTCAATTTCTGTATCAATGTTTTAATTATAATAGTGATGGAGGATGTGGCTATTTGTAAATATTGCAACAAATAACAAATTCTACAATTGCTAGATAAAACTCAAAGCATGATATCAAAAGTTGAAAATCAAATATTAAAGTAGCTTAGGAAAATATTTTCACTAAAAGAAAAGAAAAATAGCTATAATATCATTTGAGTAGATTAGACACCTTAGTTGTGTAATGCTTCCATTTTATTTATTTTCTGCTAAATATTGTGTAACATTTGTACCATATTCTTGTAGACCTTAAATATGATAACAACTCTAGTTGATATGAAATGAGAGTCTACATTATTTTGGAGATGAAAGTATGTTGTTCTTCTTTTTCTTTTGAGTTGATTTGTAGATTAAAAATAATGATTAGAATTAGAGTTATTAACAAAGTTATGTTTTGATATGCTGCTAATTGCCAATCATACTGGAGATAACATTATAAGTAAAAATATTAGCTTCATCATCTTACTACCTTTGAGATAGGTGAAGGATTGAAGGATAATTCATTATTAATACAAATATAATTTAGAGGTATAAAGGCTTAAAATATAAATATAATGGATGGAGATACTAATTAGAGCATGTGTGCCTTGGTTTTAAAAGAATAACATACTTGTTTTTTTAACTAATAAAATTACATAATACAGATCCTAATGGATTCATAATCATTTTCTTAAACAATGGTAACCCCAAGTCATAGGTTGATTCTACTAGGTAGCACTAAGTTATAAAATTTTATAAATCTTAGGGTGTACTTATGTTTCAATTATTTTGAGTTCTAACATCCCCATAATCATTTTCTTAAAAACTATTTTTGTTGTTCCTTATTCAAAAGTCTTAATCTTAGAGAATGTAATAAAATCCTTTCAATTTCAATTTCATAATATTGTTCTTAATCATTGGATTTACATACCCTCTCTCCATGTTGAATGTAGGATGTTTAGGATCATGGTTTTGAGTAAACTTCAAGACATCCAAACAAACATAAAATAAAAATTATTTGATGAATTTGAATTCTTCCAAAATGACAATGTAATGTGGATCCTACAACATATATGAAGGATGTAGGTAGTTATCAGTGGTTATATCTTTATGTTTATTACAAGGTTGCGATGCAGCTACAATAAACTCGATTAAAAGGTTTGGACCTTATAACATATTATAATTTTGTGAAGAATTCTATATAATTTATAAGAAAATTAAAAAGAAAAAAGATTGGTTTAAAATATAAATTTTTACATGAAGAGCTTAAAAATCAAACAAAAATGGATCAACTATTGTGAAAGTCGTAGCATTGAAAGTGAATCATAAGACACCCTACTTAAAATAAACAACTCTAACATGAGCTTCTAAATCATCACAAAGGTTTTCAAATGAAAATGCATCGTAATTGGTATCTTATGCTTGAATTGTGATGCTACAAATGATGCAACATAATGAGTTGCGAGTACCCCTATGCTCAACCATACAAATCATAGGTGTTCACGCATGATCTAGCTGAATTCTATAGATCTTAAGTTCCTAAGTACACGAGTTCCAAGACATGAAATCTAATTGTGATCATCATTGTCTTCCTAGCTACACTTGTGGAGCTTAGTTATATGGTTAAGTGTAATTGAGGCACATGATTTTTATTATTTTATATTTTATTTACCTACGATTAATAGCAAATTGAAACTTAATTTATGAACCAATTTAATTAATTTGATTGCTAATTAATAACTAACTATCCTAACATAAGTAGTCGATCCCACTTTCCATACACATCTTGAACATGTATAACATTATTGGGTTACCAAACATTAGGCATTCCCAGGATTACCAAACATTACGCACATGCTCAAAGTGGTCATACTTATGTGTGTAATTAATTTCTATTTAATCTAGCTAGCTTAAGTTAGCTTAATTACTTGGAAGCATTAAAGAAAATTACACAAAACATTAAATGCATGAAAAAAAATTAATCTAGCCAATGTGCTGCAAGGTTTATTAGAAAGCTTATCTTTATTGCTACACACATTGCTGTGCTCAGGTGCAATAGTGCTCGAATAAAGATCCATACACTCAATGAATCTTGCTGCAAGTACTTTGGAAAATATTCTGACTCTAAAGAAAAGAAACTGCAAGAGCTCTAGTATGCTATGACAAAAATTATGCCCAAATTGTGTGCCCAAGCACTATATTTATAAGTCGACACATATCTTGTGATATTGGATATTCAACATTGCTTCTTAGACCTTGATATTAGGGCACTAATATTAGAGTTGATAAAAATACACCTCATCATAGCCCCATGACTAAATGAAAACTCATCCCTAAGTCACCAAAAGGAGGAAAAAATCCCTTATATAAGATTGGGAAGGTATGGGACTATTGACTGACATGAAAATTGACTTAGATGGAACAAATATATTCTAAGTCGCCAAGTGTATGGATTTAGAATCTTTTATAAAATTTGATGTTCATGACAATAGAATTGAACACCCTCACCAAAACTAACATCCAACTCCTCTAGCAAGTAAAGAGCAAGGGAGAAGATTCAATGATCATGAAGGATCCATATCACATGGTAGTACTGCTTCTTCCTTGGTGATGATAGTCCCACTTCCAGTCCATGCTTCCCACTACAATCACAAAAAAATCACAAATTAGTGTGCAATGTGTAATGTATAGTTTTTAAGTACCTTATCTTGTTAGTAGCTACACTTGGCTAGGTTGTGATTATGGTGGATTGATTCCTTTAATAGTGTTAGTGGGAAGACTAGAAAATAGGGTGAAATGGATAAGCAGTTCATTATTAAATTCTAAAAAGTTTAAATGTGATGAAACCAAGGAGTTCGTGGGCCCCATGGATGATTAATGGTTATGGAAAGTTAAGTACAAAAATTCAGAAGAAACTACCTAGGAATTTTAACACATCAAACTAAGACATTAAACAAGAACATGAACACCAATAGTGAGGTGAGGCATGGAAAGCATAGATGGATTAGAGAAAAATTGGAATGGAGTTTCTAATTAAGGTCACATACAGTCCCTTGTGAATTTTGTGGTTAAATGACTTATTAAAATTGATCCTTAGTCCATACCAAAACCAACCAAATTCAGTGACTTTGCATCGCCACTCTAAGATTGGTCCACCCCTTTGAGACACAAAAGTGCTCCCACAGAACAACCATGGTTCCTTATTTAAGAAGGAAAGAAAAGTAGGAAGTGAGAAAGGAGTTTAGTTAGAGGGGATCTTTAGGCATGAATAACATATTTTTCTAGTCCCACAACTAGTGCTTGTAGCCTATTTATTTTGTTTAATGGATGTGCTTTGAATTCCCATTATTTTTTTTATTTTCTTATAATTTTTTCTTGGAATGGGAATTACACCATGAAAAAAATTATTCAACTTCCTATTTTTGGTTGATAGGGAATGGCAAGAAATCCATGAAAACACACCTACACCCAACTAAGCAGAAAGGCATAAAGAGCACTGACTCTCCTTTGAAGTCACACCATGTTGACACCTTTGAATCCTTTCCAAGTCCAAACAATACCAAGGTTACAAGTTCGTTAAATTTGTATTAATGAAAAAGGGACCTCCTACTTATAGAACAAAGAAAACCAAAGAGTTTGTGGATGGGTGGATATTGTGGACTCACTACCTATTTTATGAAAAAGAAACCATGTCCTAATTATTAGTAATAAAATTCAAAGTTAGAACCAGAACCCAATAATCAAATAACCAAATAGCACATGCCCACATCAAATAAACCACATTATACCTAGTTGGAAATAATGCACATTATTATTAAAATGCAATAATAAAATCACACCAAAATTAAAAAAATATACAAGAAATTGTAAAACATTTAAGAAAAATAAAATGTACTAATGATGTTGTAAAACAAAATTGGTTCAAATTAATAACATAAAAATAAAAAGGTATAAGATACATAAGGAATCAAACAAAAAGTTATAAGAATAAAAAGGTGTAAAATAAAAATGTGTAAAACAAAAAGATGAAAAATTTAGGAGCCACTTATATAGTTAGCATGGATGGCCATCTCCCCCATGGCTAAGTTGGAAGAGGAGATCCAAAAACTTGAGCATGGTTGTCTATTCAATGAGGCATTTATTGCACTAGCTTGCTTAGGCTCATGGAAAGGTTTGACTTATTGTGTGTTGACTAGGTACTTCTTGTTTGAGCTCTTAAGTTTGTCGATCAACATGGCCTCAAAAAAAAATTTTGTAAATGATATACAGTCCTTTCCACAATGTATGGAACTTATTTCATTAAGGTACATGTGTGGGGTTCTAGTAGAGGACCTTAGCTCTTGGTTGAAAATTAAATTTCCTCATTCTAAGGTCATGCTATTTTTTGTTAAATGCATTGCGAAACTTGATATAGATAGGGCCACCAATCAGTTTTCATCTAGCAAGTTTAGATTCATTAATATTTTTATTTATGCTAAAATTAAGTCAAGGTCAAGATCACAAGCTATTAAAAGTATATGGAGCTTGAATTGAATAGGAAGTGTTGGAATTTTCCTTAGACAAGCTCATAGGAAGAGTAGCCAATAGAGAGTTCCCATGTTGAGTGGTAGGTCCAAAGGGCATCATTGAGTTTTGTGTCCTAATCTCTTCTATATATGCTAACAATTCTTATTAGAATCTTATTGATTCCCTATTTGTGACCTCATCTTGACCATTAGCTTTTGGATGATAAGGTGTTCTTAATTTATGCTCAACTCCCAAGCATTGCATGAGATTTTGAAAGGTAGTGCCTATAAAGTGGGTTCCATTATCATAAATTAATGTACATGGCACACCAAACCTATTTACAATATTCTATTGTACAAACTAAGTAGCAATTGAGGATGTATAGTTGATAACGATTGCTGCTTCTGCCCATTTTATAATAGTCAATAGTGACTATGATGTATGCCTTTCCATTTGAAAAGGGTGTGATAGGACTCATGAAGCTAATTCTCCTAATGTCAAAGGATTCTAGTAGTTGAATTCATTGCTAAGGTCCCTTGATTCGAGTAGCCATTCCACCATCTTGTTGGCAGCATTCACAAGAGTGGATAAATTGGTGAGCATCCACAAACATTATTGGCCAACAATACCTTGGCATTAAGATTTTAATGGTCGTGTGTTTCTCAACATAGTGGCCCCCACAAGGATCCTCATGAATGTCCTAGAGAGGATGTAGTTGATTAGCATCAAGGACACACCAACAAACTAGGCCATTGACACACACCTTGTAGAGATGCTCGTTGATCTTTATGAAGCATTTTACCTAATGAAGAAACTATTGTTTCTTTTGGTGGCCCAATCCTTATGGCATCTCTTGAGTGAGAAGAAAGGTAAGAATGCTATTGTACCATTTAGGCTCTATGGGAATTTGTTCAGTTATAGCCCTAGCAAAGAGAAGTTCATTAGAAAATTGATTAGACAATGGAATTTCCTCCTCTTTGTTGTCCCATCATAACTGAGATAAGTGGTGAGTGACCACAATCTTAGTTTCCTTTTGATATATCATCATAAGATTGAATTCTTACAAGATCACTAGCCATCATATGATACAAGGGCTCATTGTTGGCTTATTCATCAAAAAGATAATTGCACTATGGTTTGTGTTCACAAACACTTTGTATCCAAGCAGATAGTACCTAAACTTCTCTAGAGCAAACACCACTACCATCAATTCTTTTTCTATAGTAGTGTAGTTTAGCTATGCACCAACAATGCTTTGGCTTGCATAGTGGATGTAATATGGGAATTTCTTGTCATCTAACTATGTAAGCATAACCCCCAAGGCATAATTTGATGCATATGTTATAATGTGAAATGGTTTATAATAGTCATATGCCTATAGAATTGTGATTTCTACAAGTTTCTCCTTTATCTATTGGAATGCTTTTTCACATTCCTTGGTCGAAACAAATGGAGCATCTTACTTTGTTAGCTTGACCAACAACTTCATGATCTTATAGAAATTCTCTATAAATTATTGGTGGTAGCTAGTGTGTCAAAGGAATGATTGAACATCTTTGATAGTTTTGGGTTGGTGAGTGATTCCTTGAATGACCTTTATCTTTTTGAGGTCTACCTTGATCCCTGCTTGTGAGATTCTATGCCTCAATACAATGTCCTCCTAGATCATTAGATGACTCTTTTGCCAATCAAGCCATAGCTTTGTTTCCACACATCTTTTGAGTAATTACTCAAGGTGGTCCAAGGATTGCTCAAATGTAGCTCCATAAGTGGAGAAGTCATCCATGAAAAATTGCACCTCGCTATCAATCTACTACTAAAAAAAATACTGAAGACTAGGTGTTGGATTGTGGTAGGTCCATTGCATAGGACAAGTGACATCTTTTGATATGCAAAAGTTTCATAGCAGCTCATAAATGTTGTTTTAACCTAATCCTCTAGCATGATTTGGATTTGGTTATAGTCATTATAACCATTTAGAAAACTATAATAGTAATGCCTAGAAATAGTATCCAACACTTGATGCAAAAATGGCAATGGGAAGTGATCTTTGAATGTTGTCATATTAAATCATTGAAAATCAATGCAGATTTGCCACTTGTCACCTTTCTTTAGCATAACCACGAGTGGGCTAACCCACTTACTATCCACAATGGGAGAGATAAATCCCACATTGAGGAGTTGTTTGATTTTCTCTTTGATGATCTACTATAATTTAGGGTTCAACTGAAACTACAGCTACCTCTCTGGCTTCATGGTCAGATTAGTGTAGATACAATGCTAGCATATCCTAGGATTAATCCCTGTGAGTTTAGGATATGACCAAGTAAAGGTTGCTGGCCATTTGTTAACCACATTCAGCAGCATCTACTTCTATTCAGGAGCAAGATTTCCATTGATTATTACCAGCTTTTCATTTTTAAGAATGTGTATTCCATGCTAGAAGGTAGAGTTTTTAACATAAGGAGCTCTTGTTTAAAATTTTCAAGAATTTCCAATTCTTCCCAATAGGTATCATCATGTGCATTTTCAGAAATCTAGTGATCAACCTTCTCCAGTTCATCTATGACTTCTACATGGGCAGATGTTAGGCTCTCAGTAGGTTCCATGCAGAGTGTGTTACTTCCAACATCAACTGTTAGCCACTGGGTTTCCTTATGTTTTTTGGGTATTATGTATAAGCACCTTTGAGTTTCAAATATGTTAGCATACTAATGGCATGCTTTGATAGTTACATGATTAATGACCCATAGTTTCTACACATAGTTGCACCCTGTGTCACTCTACATGATGTATGGAACTCTCTTCCTCTCTATCTTTGTGAATGCATTTTTGTTTCAAGGAAAGATCTCTAATGCCCACTCGTGCATCAACAGTGCTTAGGCAATTCCTTTCCATAATGATTGGAAAGTCCCCCTTACAATTGTCCACTTGTATCACCAGGAAATCAGTGAGGTAGGACCACCCACAAATGATGGTCATAATGTCCTCCATTAGTCCCAAGGAAATAGTGATGGACTGCTTAGCCAAATCAAGTTAGATGTTGCTCTTTTTGAGTGAGGTTCCAGGCCTTTTACATCTCATGGGAAATCATATTTATACCAGAACCTGAATCCATAAGAGCTTTGTAAGGCTCATTCCCAATGATTTGAAGGCAAATAAGGGGACTTCTAGGATTAGATAGTTTCTTAGAAAGGTGGCCAACCTTTATCTAGTCAATTACCACAACAGGTAACATGATGGTATGCACTCTAGGAGGTGTTTGGTTTGAAGGGGACTCAAATGAATTAGATGCAAAGGGAGATGAAAAAGTAGGATTTCCAACTACATGTGTATATGAGGGTTTAATTAGGTTGTTGGATCGAAAGAAAAGCCTTTTTCATGATCTAGCTTCCAAACCACTTAGCTAAGGAGTTGACTATAAGTTGATAGCCTTTGTTGCATTGCATTATTATGGCTAAGACAAAATTTCTTCCTGCATTGATGGCACAAGTAATAACTAGGTTAAAGATGGAGGGACATATGCAGAAGGATGAAGAGGGTAATATGGATATGGGGTTTTCCTTCTAGTAGATAGAGAATGAGTTGTGCAATACTCTAAATCTTGACATGAATATCAACATATGATATTAGAAAAAAGAATAACATGTTGAACTATGTTTTTGACATCAAATTTGGTTAACTATTACAAACTTGTTAACGTAGGAATGTTGTAGCAACTAGGCCCTTCATGATTAAGCCAATGTTTTTGTTAGTAGTCAACAAGAGAAGTATTTTGGAAAATAAGAGAAGTAGGATGGGACCAATCAAGAATTATTTGATGATTCCTCTTTGATTCTATAGACGTTATGGATAAGGAAAGAAACTAATGAGTTTTTAAGGTTTTGCATCAACCATTTTCACGTAACGATCTATATTGGCCTGGGAAAAGACACTACCCTAAGGGCTATGGAGTGCATCCTTCCTGGATTCCCTACTGAATTGTTAGAGGTCATTTATGAGTAGTGGTTAAAGATAGAAGAATTATCCTAGAATGCCTAGTGTACAAGAAACATTTGGATAAGTTGTGGAAAAAGAAAGAGTATCAACAATTCAATGCTAATAGTACATTGCTCCTTGAAATACAGATGTTAACTACAATGTCAAATACACCCAAATCATGAATTTTTATTGAAAGATAAGTTAGCAATAGTTTGAAAAATTTCTAGAAAAAGTGATTCTTAACTAACTTGGGCTAGTAACATAGGTTCATGGATCTTGATGTTTAGCCACAAGACCACTTTCAGTTCTTGAAGACGCTACTATGGGATTTGGTTTAACATCACAATTGGAGCCCATAGGTAATGACATATTTTGAAGGCTAGTACAAAAGTACTAGACACCATTGGTTTTGGAATAAGTTTGAGAATAAAGGGTGCCTACATCCATTATGGGGTAAGACCCATGAAGAGAATGTTGAATGGCCCAAGTTATTCAAAATCATCTTACAACAAAATGTAAGCACCTCTGGTGACATTTTGTTAAAAAGGATACAATGTTTTAAATATTATACTTATTGTTACAACAACTAATAAAGCCTAGATGACTTTATGTTCATAGTTGTGACTAGCTTGGTGGAAGAGTTTAAAGTTAGGATAATCATCAAGGCTCAAATCATTCAAAAGTAGCTTTTTGAAGGAGAAGGGATAAAGTACTTGAGCAAATTTATCAAGGATGGAATTGTATGCATTCTAGAACCGAAATAGTCATATCCAAGTGTAGCAGAGTGTGTAGGTCTAATTAAGAGCTATTTGGTAGAAAATACTATTTTTTTTTTGTTTTCATGGATAAGAAATAGATAGTCATCTCATGAGGTCCTACAACACTCAAATATTGGCTTAGCTTCCTAGAAAGGAAAGTT
This sequence comes from Gnetum montanum, assembly GCA_015680685.1. Taxonomy (NCBI): domain Eukaryota; kingdom Viridiplantae; phylum Streptophyta; class Gnetopsida; order Gnetales; family Gnetaceae; genus Gnetum; species Gnetum montanum. Next base: position 86,743 of record MNCI01007684.1, on the reverse strand, counting down.
ATAATTTATGGCTTCAAATTTGATTCTATGAAGCTATTAGTAGTGTAGGAATGGATGTAATCTAAAAAGTGAGATACTTTCAATTTTTACAAGGGGAAAAATAAAGAGTTAAAGAAGCTCTTCCCATTGTTGATTAAACATCTATTTTGCAATAAAATTGAACAAAGATGGGAACTCATCCTTAGGCAATTATATGAGTTGTATCAGACTATGTCATAGGGAAGGATGATAGTCTAAACATTAGTCATTTGGTAAAGAGTGGTTAATGAGATAGAAATGCTCTTCCAAGAAGAAAAGAAGAGAAATAAGAAAATCATGAGAAAATGACTTAATTTTGGGTTTTATCATGGATTAATAAAAGTGGTGGAAATTTTATTTACTATAGGTTGAGAGAAGTAACTAGATAGTACTTTTGAGGTAGACCTTGAGCCCTCACTATGTCAACACTTGGGGACTCTAATGTTAGCATACAACATTGGTGGTAAAGGTCTATAGGTGTTAGCATCAAGGACTAAAGAAGAAGTGGCTACCTCTATGATGCAAAGCATACAAGAGTCATAGAGCAAAATAAGTGAGAATGTCACAATGAGGAAGGATGACATTTTAGAGAGCACCTCTAGAATAATGGAGAAGGAAAAGGCTTCTAGAAAGAAAAAAGCTCTTTCTAAGCCTATGAAGGAAGAATTATCTTCTTAGACTCCCATAATGAAGGTGTTGTAGGAAGCCCTACAAGAGAAAATAAGTAAGTAGTTCATGGTTTTACTTTGGCTTTGGTTTCTATACTTAAGTTAGTTTTGGTTAATTAATTTTGATTATTTCTATAGCCTAAGTCTTACTGAGGTTAAGTACTAACATGAGACATCAATGTTATATTAGCACTAGGTATAATATTATGTTTAACATTAGATCTAGTTTTAAGGTTCAAGTGATATACTACATCGATAGCATCTAACTCTACATTATGATGTGTTCATAGAAGCTACACAAGAGAAAAGGGCATTGAGGTAACAGATGAAGAAGCTCCAATCCAACCTTTATTCTATACTGAAGAGTTAGAATGAGGGAATGAATAATGCTAAATTAGATTTTCTTGATAACTTGCTTGTGTTAGGAGAAAATGGGAAGATTATTGAACATGGATTTGACTCACTTTTTGATCCATTTGACTTGCACTTTGATGAAACAAGCTAAGAAAGAGAAATGAAAGATGGAGATGGCATGGGTGGTGGAAAGGATGACATTCTAAAGAAAAAAATCTTATCCTTAATGCAAACTACAATTCCAAAATGAGAAAAGATAGTTTTGGGTGACGAGGATGTCTGCAAATGGATTAAGAAAACAAATTGTTCAAAGTTATCTACCTCCAATGGTAAGTTTAGTTATTAAAAAATGTAAAAATAGTAAAATTAACATGGAAGATTTGATCAACTATTTTTTGTAGAGATGAAAAGAAATATGGGATTGTGTGAAAGACAAGCAACTAATAATGGAGGTGCTAGCAAAAGATATGGAGTAGAAGCTAAACATTCTCTCTCTAAGAGAACATAAGTATTTTCAATGAGTATCAATGTTGAGCTTGGAATACATCATGAATAAAATAATTATTTATCATATAAATGATAATAAAATTGAGTAAAGTTTAGTTGACATTCAAAGACCCGATAATAGATGTTGATGTTTCAGAAGGGAAGTAGAAAAAATAAGTGATGCTTTAAATTACATGAAGAATATAAAGGTATTCACTATTAAATAAGCAAATGCAAATGGCATACTATTAGGTAGATTAGAGCAAGTGTGGATGGAGGAAGAAAATTATAAGAGAGAAATAAAGATGTTGTTAAAGTAATTAGAATTAGTAGAAGTAGATGTTTTTGGAAGAAAAATGGTTAGAAATAATCCTCTAGCTAGAGCTTACTAGAAAGAGAATAGCAAGGCTTTGGAGTTTCAAAAAGCTCTCATGGAGTGAAAAAATCTACATTAGTCATGACATGCTTTATGATAAGATTACAAAATTAAGCTACAACATGGAAGAGCAAGAGAGAGTACCATAGATTGTTAAAGAAAAATAAAAAATTTGTTAGTAGTGTGGTGGTGATTACACTCATAATGCAATAAAGGGCTCTTTAACAAAAACCTACATAAGAGGATGAAGAAAATGACATAAACTTAAAGGAGCAAAGAGAACATAAAAAATGTGGGCAAATATTTTGTTGAAGATTCCTATTTTAGTGTTTGAAAATTTACAAACATCAAACCTGAGTCTAGAGGAAGCAGAAAAAAGGATTCTTGAAATGTATAAGGACATGCAGGATAAGGATTTACTTCTTATAGCACATGTTGTTTAATGTCATAAAGAAATACTTATAATTTTCTTAATAGATCTAGGAGAGAGCAACCAAGATCTAGCTGCAACAACAAACTTGAAATCCATGTAGATAGATAGCAATGATGAGGAAGGAGAATTAGTTGTAGGGGAAATAGATTAATGTTCAGCATTAGTTATAATTTTTTTGTGACACAAGTGTAAATGATGCATGAAATCAATTTTCAGTTATAATGTACATGATGTTAAATTTTGTAGTTATATGTAACTAATGCACTACATTAATTTTGACTTAGTTCCAAGTGTTGTGTAAACAAAGTACAATGTTGAATTTTTTTATGAAATCGCCTACTATTTTAATGCAATGTGTAAAGTATATGGAAGGAAAATAAATAAATTAGCATTTTACCTAGCTTTGATTTACTTTTCAATGCACTTTACTTTCTATTATAGTTTAAATTCATTTATATTTAGTGTAATGTTTATATTTCCAATGCATCTTAGTAACTTGATGGAATAAGTACAATCATTATCAATTATAACATATAATTATCTAATAACCTAGTAGTGATATCACTTTGTATACCAAATATAATGTTACTTGGTAATTCTATTAGTACTTATATTGATCTAAGATGTGTACGAAAGGTTGGGAATATATGCCTATCATTGTTAGGATAGTATAGAATTTATTTTTTAATTAATTAAATTTAATATTAAATAGTCACTTATTTGTCATGTTTTACTTTAGCTTATAGCCTATGAAATAATATTATATCATATGCCTCACTTTTATTTAAACTATAAACTTTGACCATAATTAACTGAAGTGACCAGCCAACCATTAACAACAAATATTTAACTCTCTAGAAGCCGCACTAATCCATTCATAGATTACAATTGGATTGCATGAAACACTTGTGATTTGTATGGTTAGATGTAGGGTATTCTCATCACTCATCACTAGCTATTGTAATATTGTATTGTAGTATGTTTTCACTTGGTCATACATCTTCAATTCTTAATAACTTACAATTTCTTTTAAGGTGAGAAAAATAGGTAGATGGAATGAAATAGAGGTCATTTCAAAAAGGGCTCGATTCATATTTAAATGAGAGAGAAGCTTGTTAGCATGATCCAAAAGAGGAAGTTTAAAGTAGTGGAGCATTCAAAACAAGATAATTATTTAAATGAGAAAGTTACATAGAGATAGAACTCTTAGGAAGAGGCAAGAGGTGAAACAGCAAATCATTTGTTGATGATAGTCTTCGTTAGAACATATACCATGTTGATCAAACTCCAAATAGATTTGGTGGTTTAGATGAGAGATGTAACATTAGGCAGTTCTCTAGATAGAAAGTAACAATAGATAGGAAGATCATGATATTATAAATTTATATAATGAACATGCATGTTTCATTTAAGAATTTGAATGGAACATAGAATAAACATGTGAACATTATGTTTAGAATAGAAATCAAGATATAGAAACTTTATTGATAAATTTTTGAAGCATTTGTAATGCAAGTCTAGTTGAAATTTTTGCTCTTCTTAGCTAGATTAATAATTTTGGATGACCTTGATGTAATCAACAATCCACCTTGTAGTTAGGCTAGTTTTATCATAGATTAAGAAGAGGTTAAGTCCTCTTGGTCTGCATTCCCAATAATTTTAGCACAAATGCACTATTCCATTCCTTCATACATTCTTTGTAAAAAAAGAGGTCACACCATAAAAGTATGTTGGTATAAAGTTGGACTTGATGCTCTAAAACTCTAGGATAATAATCATGCATACGTAACAACCTTATCCTCAAATCAAGAGGAAAACTAAGGTAATTAAAAAACTCTCAATTATAATAATATAATTAAGTAAGATTGTTGGATTCTAGATAATAGTGTTTCTAATCACATGACATCATACAAGTATCATATTCTATAATACAAACTAACTAAAATTGATAGAATAAAAATAGTAGATGGTAAGCATCCTAATATAGAAGGAGATGGTACAGCTGTATAGCTTTTTTTTTAGGAATATACATTGCTTGACCTTTTTCCAAAAAAAAAAAATATAGAAGGAGTTGGAAATTAGCTTATCAAATTTCCCAACAAAAAAGTCATAGCAATTCAAATCTATCAAATCATCTAGAATGTAGAATCAAAAAATACTAGAAGAAGCATTAAATGAAAGTGAAAGTAAGCCATGAACAAAGAATGCAAAGTCATCATGAAGAAAAACTATGAAAATTAGTTAACAAATATAAATGAAAAAGATAATTGATGGCAAGTGGTTGTAGAATAAAAAATTTAATGAAAAAGGAAAATTCATCAAACAAAAAGCAAGACTTATAACAAGAGGTTTCAAACAAATAAAACACATAGAATATGAGGAAATTTTTGGTCTAGTTGCAAGATTCAAAACCATTAAACTCATCCTCTTAATTTCTACTCATCACAAATTGAAACTACATTAGGTGAATGTAAAATTAGTCTACCTAAATGATAACATTAAAGAAGAAGTGTATATTCATCAACTTGAAGGATACACCATCAAAGGAAAAGAAGACAAAGTTTACAAATTAAAAAAATTCCTATATGGCTTAAAACATGCTCTTAGAGGTTAGTTCCATAGAATGTATGAATAACTAATAAAGAAAGGATGCTCATCTTACATGTGTAAATCAATCTTGTATTATAGACATGATAATAAGGGCTTCATAATAATCTCTTTGTATGTAGATGATCTCATTTTTATGACTACAAATGATAAACTATTAAAGGACTTGAAGGCAAACATGAAGAATGAATTTAAATATAAGACCTAGGAGAATTGAAGTATTTTCTTGGAATAAAGTTTGACCAAGACTATGAGGGAATCAATGTCCATCAAAAAAAATGTGCTACAACCATTTCAAAAAAATTCAAAATTGACAAAGAAAAGACCACCAAGACTTCTCTCCATCATAACATAAATTTGAAAAATAAAGACACAACAAATGTAGTAAATGCCATTTCATATAGAGGCATGATTAGAGGACTTAGTTTTTCTTATCATACAAGACTGAATTTGAAATTTATCACCTCTCTTCCATCAAGGTTAAGCAAGAGTCTAGACAATCTTATCTAAATGCTCTCATCCATATACCAAGATATGTGAAAGGCACATTAGACCACAAAATCATTTACACCAAAGATGATGGACAATTTCATGGTTAATCAAATGTTGATTTAGAAGGCAATGTTAGAAGCCATAATATTTCATGGAAACAATGCTATATATTAGAAATCAAGAAAACAAACATTTATTAGTTTTCAACTTGTGATGTAGAATTTATTACCATAACAAGATGTACCCAAGCTATTCTTTTATTAATGAAACTCATGAATCATATTAGCTTTTATGTAGATCTTTCCATGAAATTATATCATGAAAACACTTTAGCTATAAAACTTTCAAATGAATATTTTTTTCATAAAAAATAAAAGCATATTGATATACAATATTACTTTATCAAGGAAAAAGTAAAGGAAGGTAACATCAAAAAAATACACGTAGATACTAAAACTAACTTTTTTTAGTTACATTTACTAAGACCCTTTGGATCAATTGGGCTAGTTTTATAGTTTCTTAAAGACTTTTTAAAAAACATTATAACTTAGTGCTACCTAGCTAAATCAAACCTATGACCTAGGGTTACTAGAATAACATCATTTATCACCAAATCTCTTATTCATTATAGGGATGAGCACCTTTGTGATAACATAGGAATCAAGAAGACAACAATAAAGAAAAACAAAGTATGCATTGTACACTAAAGGAGGGATTATTAGCATTAATATACAATGTCATTATGTACATGAAGATAAAAGTTTCAAAGCTAGAAATCTGTTTCGATTTTTTCTTAAGTTGATCAGTAGATATGACTCATTTTTCGCTTCAACTCTACTGTATTTTGTTTTATTTATTTATTTTCATTATGGGGAATAACACTCAAAAGTCCCCTAAGTAAAGCTTCAATCATTTTGCATAAATTCTAAGGCCATGCTTGGTTGTAATTATGTGCTTTTTCTATGTTAAAGCTCTTATTACAAATTTCTTACTAGAACTATCTTATTTTAACAACTATTTACATTAAATAAAGAATTGGTCCTTACACCATCATTAATTTTCATTACTATCAATTGAATTTTTAGTTTCATTTTATCAATTCAAGTTAACCTCTCAAATATTCATCTTTCCTATCCATCAATTAGACACAAGGCATCCTACATTTAACTTAGCATTCTCATTACAATATTTCAATTTCAATTTTTCTTAATGTTTCCCTCATCGAATTTATCTAGTTAAAAAGTTTAAAGGTCATCTACAAGTTTGATTCAATCTACCATTTCTACCATGAAAGAAATTTAGAAATATTCATTCTAGATAATAGGTCATTTTGTAAGGAAATTGCAAAAATAACATTCATCATAATTGATCATTCAAAGTGAAGAAATTTGAGAAATATTTTTTGATAAAAACTCATGGTCAAGTTGCAATATTCAAGGTTTTCATACTAGGAGCCCATCACAACTCATAATATTATGAAGATCATTTTTCTTCAGAACTTGATTTGTGGTCAACTTGTGGTAGAATACCAGAACCCATGGTTAGGTCATGGTCTCAAACATGACTCGTGGTATTTTTTTGATTGATTTAAAGTTGTCAATCATGAAGCATCAGTACTTCATGCTTCATAAATATCTTAAGAAAATCTTACCATAACTTGTGGTGATGTTGTGGTGCACTGATCACAACTCATGATCTACTAGTGATGAATGTTCAAATATGGCAAATTTTCCATGACTCATGGTAAAGTCATGGAATGACAACCATGACTCATGATGAAGTCATGGTATCCTTAGAAAATCTTAATCTTTGTTTATAGTTGAACCATGACTCATGATCAAGTCATAGTCGAATCATGGCTAGTAAAAAATTAGAATTTTGATAGATCCTAAAGCATTAAGTTAGATATTTTTAAGAAATGTATCTAACATCTTATAGTTATGAACATTAAAGAGAATGATGTGATTCTTGGGATAAACTAATTGGCTAGGTTTAGAGGATGCTTGAATTGTAAAGATAAACTTCTTAGTCTTCAATCTCTTCATAGGAAAGAAGTTAAGGTTTAGTCAAAGAAGAAAAGAATAAGACCAACTTAGATTTTACTAAGAATCTTAATAAGCTATGGGAACATGGACATGACTACTACATGAAAAAAATATATAAGATAAAGGAAGAAAATTTTGAGCAAATACCATTGATTTAATACTTCACAGATATTTTCAAGAAGGAAATTCCTAGGTTACCTCTTAAGTGAAATAATAAATTTTATATTTTTTTAAAGCCTGTAGCCTAATCCATTTTCAAGGCCTTACATAGGATGCTACATGAGGAACTAATAGAGTTTAAAATTTAGATTTAAAAGTTGATAGATAAAATTTCAATAATTCATCCTTGTGTAGATCCAGGGGATACCTCAGTTGTATTTGTAAAGAAGAAGGATGATAGCTTAAGGTTTTGAATTCACTATAAATTTTTAAATCAAGTGATCATTAAGAATCATTATCCTTTATAAACATTTGATGATTTTTTTAATCATCTAAGGGAGGCTAAATTATTCTCAAAGATTGATTTAAAGTTAGAATTCCCTAAGAGTAAAAAACCTTAAGGAAGCATTAAATATTTGCATATTTATCTAAGTGTACATTTTTTAAGAGATTCAATTTCTTGAACATGTAGTGTTAAGAGTAAGTATAACAGTGGATCCATCCAAAAGTTTAGTGATTCATGATTGGCCAATTTCAATAATAGTTAATGAAGTACAAAGATTATTAGAGTTAGTTGGATACTACAAAATGGTTTTGGAAGACTTCTAGATCTAAGATAGAAATTATTTTCACTAATTTATTAGGAAAAGATTGCATTTTTTTCTTGAAGAAATGCTTGCCAAGAAACTTTGAGGAGTTAAAAGAAGATTGACCTTAGCACCAAAAGGGTCCAATAGCTTATCTTTGGAACAAAGAGGATTTAAAAAGTAACATGAGGTATACTAAGAAGTAATAACAAAAGGATTGATATTTTTACTAGTTGTGACCAAATATTCATGGTGAGGCCTAACAAAGGAATAAAACCTATGATCATATAAGGTCATATTTTTTATATGCCTAGGATGTGTATGGGTGTTAAACCCTAAAATATAAATATATTAAAAATAAAAGTTCAAAGTAAAAGAGTAGAGAATCACTACAAAGAAGGGAAACTCCAAAATAACAAAAATTAAATATGTAATGATTTTAGAGATGCCTTTTCATGTTTTCATCATTATAACCAATCCAAAAAAATGCCTAGGATATGTATGAGAAGGAAGTTTATAATAATAAGATGTTTTAAGGTTGTATAAAGGACTTCATTTAAATGGCATACAAATTATTTATAGATTTTAACATAGGCATTGGCTTACAATGATTATAAAGAATATATTATAAGTTGAGTGTTTAAGCCTCTCTAAGGCTCATAGTACTAAAATTTTATTATTAAAAGTTAGGAGAAAATATTGTTTGTAACAACATTGTCCCAACATTATCAGGTATCCCAAGGAATTTCCTTAGATCCTTTATATCTAGGGAACAAGACCTAGGAACTATGCCTCTACATGAGCATCTATACACTTGAATTCTCTAGAGGGAACATGTAATGCATCCAATTTTCTTAAGTTATGTATACACCTCTAGAAGAACATCTATGAATCCAATTGGAGATAAGAAAATAAGCAAACAAATAACCTAATAAATATCATCGATGGGAGGGTGATGATATATTTACAAGGGATGCCTTACCCCCATACCACTTAGGATCTAGTACAAGGTTTAACACAATGCCAATCCTAGCTACCTACATATCTATGACCATTGTAAAATCAAAATCCATGTAGTTTTGTTAGTGTGAGGGTATGATGAGAAGGATAAAGAGGAAGAAACAAGATGGAGTCCCATTGTTCCTTGGAACCACTAAGTCAAAGTGCTTTTCGAACACTTGGGCACCCTAAATAGATAACTTAGAGTGTTCCATAATCCCTTAACCAAAGAACCATTGACACTTAGACGTTTCTCAAAATTCTTCATAGCACATAAGAAGCAATGTCCTTAAAGTGCAGCTAAGGATTAGCTTTTAGAGTACACTTCTTATACTGGTTCAAGCTCCATTAATTCTAGGAAGTAACCCAACTCAATATGATGCTAAGCTCAAAGGAGGGTACAAAACCTAAAAGGCCTATACATCCTTTCAATTAAGGCCTTGCATGAAACATAAAGAATACTTAATAGATTTAAGAAATTGTTCCTACTCCATGATGAGGGAAATACAACCAAGCCAATGAACCAACATCTCTAAGATATCACTTAAATCAATTTCTTTATAGGGTTTAAAAGACTTATCCTCCTACATAATTCCATTCCTACCCAGGAGAATTTGCTCCTCTCTCATAAGTCTAGCCTAGACTCTCCAACTATTTTCTTGACACCCATTAATGAAATTGATTTTTTTCATACTCAATTGAAGTATTACAAGGATTTATTTTTAGCCTTGATGTTGGACTTGTGAGATCTCATCAACAAAGAGAGAATACTCCATGAAAAACATGCCTCAACAATTAAATCCAAAATTTGCTAGAACTCCAAGTTCTACATCTAGTCTCGATATGAAGAAGTCTCACAAGTTTAGCCAATGATGAAGTAAATAACTAAGCCTATATCATAGTCCATTATTTAAAGATCATATTTCCATGTTGGTATGAATAAAGAGGCATAAAGTCCTCCTCCCAAATAAGATCCATATGTAGACTATTTGTTCTAACCTTGTTTTCATAGGATAGACTAGCTCTACAATTGATGAGCGGTTGGGTATTCCAACACTTCACCATACAAGTCATAAGCATTCATGTGTGACCATATTATAATCTATTGATGGACAGTGTAAGTATGCTAGTGGTTGATAGTTGGTTTATGATCATTTTCTTCATATGTTGAGTTAGTGAAGTGTAAGTAGTATGGTTTAACTCTTGGTGAGGTATATGATATCATGATGTTGTGGGCTTAAATTAATCTTAAGTTTTTCCATAATGAAAGTGAGAATAAAGTTTAGTTCTAAATAAAAATAGAAATGTAGATCTATCCTAGCCTATGACAATAAGCATCCATTCTTGAATTTCCATATATGCCTTGGATTCATGTAACAATTACTGGAATTACAAAGTGACTTCACTACTATGCAAATCAAGTGAAGTCACTATTGGATTATCAAACAATTACACTAAACACTCAAAACTAGTCATACTTATTCCACCTTACTAATAGACATTTAAAAAGTAAAATACTAAACAAAAGTAAATAACTTAGTAATTATAAATCACATAAAAAAGTAAAATTAATCTAATTGATTTTTTGCAATGGTAAGAAATAATCTCAATCTTTATTGTTGCTCATGAATTGTGTCTAAGTATAATCCACTAAAAAAAACTTTGTACAACTATTAGCAATCACATTGTGGGTGTTCACTTCTAACTTTATCTCTAAGTATAATGCACAAAACTAAATTGCAAGAATTTTGCTAAATGTCATGCAAAATTTGTTCCAACAACATGATAGTGGGTTGGTATTTATAGTTATGATGAGGGCCAACTACATCATGTCTACAATGATGTAAGCAGAGCTATGATATTGTAGATACGATATCACATTATTTAACATAAAGGATTTTATCATACCACCATGACTAATTGAATACTTATTCTCAAGTGAAAACAAAAGAAGGATAGAGTTCCTTACAAAATCGTGAGGTGTATTTAGAATTTGACATGACTACTTATATACATTGCTAACTTGACTTTGAATGTTGCATTATGGTTTGAGTGATATTTTCAAAATCATCATGCATCACATGAATGACATAAATTTTTATAACCCAAAATAAAAAAACAAAACAAAATGATAAAGCTTGATGTAGCTCAAGTCCCTAGTGGTGGTGGCTCCTCCATCGACTTATTTCCATTGTCATCAAGCTTTGAAATCTAGTATCTACTAAGTAGTGCCTGAAGTATCTCCTTTTCTGATATGGGATCATGTACTATTCAAGTGAATTTTACAATGTTTACTAAATTTTGTACCTTCCATAAGCATGATAGTTTTAGAAACATTTTGTTTTCCTTCACGTACCAAGCTACAAATCACTATCTTTCTTCTTCAAATGTCTTGGCCACTTTTCTTAATTCTTAATAGTTGATCATTTTGTGGGCCAAGTTTGCTCCTACATATTTCTAATCTTGGTAGCTATCTTTGATCACTTCAAGCTCTAGGTTTGTAATATATAATTTTTTTGTATGCCATTTTTGGCTACAAACTCTCTCATATAATGCATAGGTCACAACCACTTGTTTCTCTAGTCTATTTGTAGGCCTTCCTACTATAAGCCTGGCTAGATTAACATATTGATGATTTACTAATCCCATGTACTCTATAAGGTTTTTAATCTATAGGTTCTTGTTTTTCACTCCAACCTAATGGACATGGGCAAGACTATCTAGGATCGACTGCCAATTAGATCTCTATGTCATGATGGAGCTAATTTTGGATTTAGCCAACTAGATTTATTTTTTATTGATTTTTTTTACATGTTCACTTGGTCTTTAAAGTGTTCTTTTAGTATTTCATGCTTTTTGACCTCATAACACCACACATTGATTTTAATCGCTAATTTTTAATAAATCACATGGACTTCCTCCATTGATAGGGCTTTATTTTCTCTAAGCAATTTCCTCATATCTTGGTTGACTCTAGCAAATTATTCTTTAAGTTGAAGAATGCTTTCTTCAAGAATATTCTTTTGTTTTTCTATATCTATTAACCTCATCTTTTTGGCAGCAATTCTTTTATTTTATTCTTCAAGGGTAGTTAGTGCTTTGATGTGTGCATATGTTTATGCTTCTACTATAGAGGCATTCCATGTTACATTCTTTCTTTCGATTTCTACTTGGATGTTTCTAGCTCTAAGTTGGATCACTTGTTTAATTATGAATTTATCAAGTTGTTCTAGCACTATGTATTTTGCAAGGTCTCTCTTTTTTGCTCATAAGGCTACCTGCTCGTAAGGCTACCAATTCAACTTATAATAGTTGCACTTCATTCTTTGCATGTTCAACTCTTGTCTCAACAATTACCAGCTTACCTGTTGTTGAGATCAAATTTAACTATACTGTGGTGATATCACTAGGATTATCAATAAGATTAAACATTACTTCTCCTATCTATAGTAGTTGATCTAGGATATCTTCATGTTCTTCTAGAGGCATGAATGTATTGGCTATCATTTTAACATCTTTGGCTCTAGTAATATTTTCCAGTGACATAATGGAAACATTAAATGATTTTTTAAAATGTGATTCATGATCACCTCTACTATCCTTACTACATCCTAGTATTGTATTACCATGATTATGGCTCATTCTCGTGTCTCCAGCATGACTTGAAAGGATGTAGCATTCCTAGAGATTTGTTATGCCTAGTCTTCACCTTCTCTTTCCTATAATGATATTTGACTAGTAGTGGGTCATGTTGATATTGGAGGTTTTCTTGGATTTTCTTTGAATCGATACAGTATAGAACCTTCCCTATTTTCCTAGCTTATAGTCTTTTCAATCTATTGCAAGTGGCCCATAGAAGGTCTATAGTATTATTGTGCTAGTGGAGCACTTAATCCAAGTCTATCACTAGCTAGCATTAATCCACTAGATCCTGCTTTTTCCTATCCTATGGTTGGAATGTTTCTAGTCGGTATGGATCCTATTGCTCCCTTAGTGCCTACTAGATTTTCTAGGTAATCTTTATTTGGAGACACTAATTTTGACATTTCAACATAAGATGCATTTTGGGCCTTGTGTAGGATATCCTTTGTGTAGCCCAAGATCCTAGCTAGCTTGCATGACCTTCTGATGAGAGAAGGGAATGACAAAGTAAGTTTCCTTATCTATTTCTCATCCAAACCTTCTTTGAATTTCTAGAAACAATAAATGAATCATGTTTGTGTTGAATTTTTCCATGAAGATGATGCTTCCTCTTGCAGCATAGGTGGAAATTCAATTTAATCTTTTGATAGGGAAAATGTGATAGGTCTTGATCTTGACATATATCTTTTCTTCAGCTAAAAATCCACTATATTTCTTATCTACTAACCTATAAGCTCTTTGTATCCATAGTCTCTTTACATCTATGTTAGATCTTGTAGATATTTAAGCAATATTTTCTCCAACATTAGAAATATTTAGTGCCTTTGCAATTTCCTTGACTAAATAATGCAATATAAATCCTTCAATTTTTACTGTGGCTTCATTCTTCTTATTCTTCTAAAATTGGTACACTTCGCCTAAGTACCATTCTCCACTACATGATAGAGTTGGCCATAGAGGAGAGGCTTGGAGTCATTCTCAGATGTTGGTAGGTGCAAATTCCATGAATAGATTGAAGTTACATTCCACAATAATAGTGGACATGATTGATTTTTCATCAATGGCTTGAAGACATTCTATCAACAATGTGAGGTGTTGCCTTACTTTGGAGCTAGTGGTATTTCAAGCTTAGCTTGCAAAAATTGTTCTATTACATGTGTTTGTTGATGGATGCTAAAGGATTGATGCTCCTACTCTATTTGTGGAGTCTATCCTCTAGCTTGTCCTATGCCTCTACATCTAGGTCTTTTGCAACCTTACTATGAGGGTCTTCCTTCTACGGTTCTTTTAGGAGTCATCTACAATAATTAAGGATTCATTTGAGATTACCTAAGGATTTGAAATAGGTTCCTACTAGTTCATTATCGTTAGGTTCTAGAATTTGATCACCAATTTATCCTTATATTACTTTTAGCTCTTATTATGATTACAAAGTTAGAAAAATTTCAAAAGGAAACCCTTATTCATTGTACTTTTGATTGTTATGACCTCTCACTATTATTATTTTCTCGTTTATTATGTAATTGAATGGGTGTCTAGGAGAATTAGTTAGGTTTATTAGCTTTTATTTAGTTAACTGATCAAAATATGCTTATTTCTCATTATTCTTATCCTTAATATATTCTTACAGTGTGATGAATCACATTTTGACTAGATTTAATATTGGATATGCAATATCAGAGCCTTGACCTAATATTAGGCCCCAGGTTGTGATGTCAAATATCCAATATCATAGGGTATACGCTAGCCTATAAATATAGTGCTTGGGGTAGATCATTTAGCATTAATTTTTATCATAGCATAGTGAAGCTCTTACAGTTTGTTTTCTCTAGAGGTAGAATATTTTCTAAGTTTCCACAATAGGAGTATAATTGTGTATAGATCTTTGTTTGATCATTGATGTACCTAAACATAGCAGTGCAACAGAAATAAAGACAAGCCCTTTTGATAATCCTTGTAACATTGAGAATAGATTAATGTTTTTTAATGCATTTAATATTCATGCACTTTAATTAAGCAATTAATCCCTAGCTATTAATGAACACAAGCACAACCAGTTCAAGCATATGTGTAGCACTTGGTAACCTAGAAATGCTTAAAGTTTGGTAACCCAACAGCACTATATGCATTTAGGATATGCCCAAAGATTGGGAATGGGTACTTATGTTAGGATAGCTAAGTAGTAGATTAATTAAATATTAAATTACTCTACCTTGTATTCTTACTTTAGGTGATTAAAATTATAAAATATAAAATGATAAAAATCATATACCTCAGTTGCACTTAACCATACACTTGTACCTCACAAGTGGAACTAAGAAGACAATGATCATCCCAATTAGATTTCACATCCTAGAACTAGTATACTTAGGAACTTAAGATTTGTGGAGTTCAACCAGATCATGCATGAACACTTATGATTCAGCATAGGGGTACCTCACCACTCATCATTGGCACCATTGTTGTGAACCTTTTGTTTATTATGTGCACTATCTAGGATTTAGTGAAATTTATTTAGTATCATTGTAATGAATCCTAGAGTCATATCATACTTTAAAATAGCTACAATAATTTTAAGAAGCACATTGCATTTCTTATTTTATAACATAATATGTCTTCTTCTCATAGGAGTGAGTCTTTGTCCAAGTCTAATGGTGTAAATTAGCATGTGCCCCAATAATATAGAGTGGTATATGCTCATGATGATGAGTATGTATCCAATTTCACCTTCATCCTACACTAGGATGAGCTATTGTGGTGGTGTGACATGAAAGAAAACATTGTGTTGTCACCCAATTGATTTGTTCATATGATGCTTTAGCAAATTCTTATACAATTGGGACTCCAAGGACTTCATGCTAAGCACATTGTGTAGGATAGTGATGTCATGGATTATCATCCCATTGAAAGATAATGTCTAAGGGATTGACAAGTAAAACAACATTATGAATCTATGAAGGAAAAGTGGCCCAATGATTTTCCATACCTACTGTACCAAAAAGATGATGGAGAACCCTTCTCTAGGGGTTTTCCATTTTGTGAAATTCCTCTCTTTGACTTTGATGAAGGAGGTCAAAACTAGAACTTGCAGTCCATGACCCATAATCTAGGTTTTGGCAAGAATGGATCCAATGACAAAGGAGGGTACAAGGAAAAGAGTTAAGGCAGTGATGTAGACAAGAAACAAGATCATGATTATGGTCGCGAGCATCAAACAGGGGGTAGTAGGCACTATGTTGGTGCTAGTCCTCTTCCTCTTCACCTTCATCATCATCATCATCTTCTTCTTTTAGCTCTAACCACAACCATCGAGGATGCAACCATGATGTAGGTGACTGACAGGACTAAGATGATTGAAGGGATAGTCGAGCAAGTCAAGACCAGGGGCACAGGCATTTAAGAGAGAACTATTACCATCAATGAAGGGGTAGTAGAGAGCATTGTAGGCTCTAGAATCATGACTTTGATGAACCTTAGCTTGCTACTTGAAGTATGCTAAACATTGCAGAGGTAGTGAGAATTCCCACAACGCACATAAAGGATAGTTAGATTAAAAGAATTGACATGAATAATATTCCTTAGTTTGAAGGGGAACACAACTCAGATCCACAAAACCATCTTCAAACTTTTCAAGATGCATGTGCCTTGAAGAATATAGAAAATGAGTGGCAAAAACTTAAGTTGTTTCCTAGGACACTCATTAAAGAAGTAAAAAGTTAGTACTAATCCTTAGAACTAGACTCTATTAGAAGATGAAGTACAATGATTAAATTATTTAATGAAAAATAGCAAATGTACTATTAAGTGTCCAATTTAAGAAAATAAATCTAAGGATGGAAACAAGGAACACACAAACCCTTGGATGTTGGCATAGGTTGATACTATTCCCTATTGCATAGATGTTTTGGCCATGATTATTCTCAACTGGATCAACTTAGCCAGATTATAGATGGGATTTGATTAGAAATGAGGAGAACCATTTGAGTCTATTCCAAAGGGCAACTATCAAAATTAAGCACCCATCAAATCCAAAGATTTATTGAGTAGGTAGTGAAAGAAGAAGGAGAATTAAAGAAACAAAAAAGTGTAGAAGAGTACAATTGTGATTCTTCCATTCACAAGAGGGAGGTTCAATTCTATGACAATGAGGAAGAATCATTGCTTGATGAGGTGGTGAATAAGAAAACCTTGCTACTTCAAAAATCTCAATCTAAAATTTTGACTAAGATTAATTAGTTATGGGACTCCATGGACACTAGATTTCAACCTATCTTAAAAATCGCTGAAGAGTCCAAAGAATAAAGTAGTGACCATGATCACAGGAGATGCAAGGAAGCTGAACATGCCCATCAAAGAGGTAAGAACAAGATTTTTACAATTAAGGAAGTTGTGGAAACTGACTTAGATGATGATGGTGGATGTGGCATTTGCCATTATGAACATCCTAAGAGATGTTGCCTCATAGTATCACACTTATAGGATGTATGTTTTGAATTCATGAGTAGCAGAAAAACAAACACCCAAAATATTTTCGTATCCACAAGGTAATTCTAGGCAATCCCACTAGCAATAATAGCATTATCCAAGTGGAGCTCCATTGCATCCTATGAGTAGTACCAACACTGGTAGTAACCACAATCATGGATGCTGGCATCACTAAGGCAACAATACCCTTACAAACAACTTGATCCATATGGGTACTACATTCAGCAACCCTTGTCTCCATGTGACTCCTCTACTCAAGTTTCTACTTTCCAACCTCACTACTACCCTCTTGATTATTATTGAACCCATTCTCTACATGTAGTAAGGGATACCACCTTTTATCCTTATCCTTCTTTTGTTCCTACGCATCTTCCTCCACCTTCAGCATAGCTACCACCTACTCCACCCATGTAGGGTGAACTTCTAGCTCAACCACAACAACATAATGCTACTAGGGCCATTAATCTACCATCGGTTCATCAACTAAGTGGTTTGGGTAGTTGATCTAAGAAAAGACCTTTCTTCTAACTCCATAGTCCACCTAAGCCCTCACATACACATATGGTTGGCAATCCTATTTCTCCATATCCTTCTATATCAAATTCCTTTGAGTCCCCTTCAAACCAAATAACACCTAGGATCCATATTGTTATGCTCACTCATGATGTATCTAACTAGATCCATGCTAGAAATCTTCCTAGGGAATTAGCTAATCCTAG
This sequence comes from Gnetum montanum, assembly GCA_015680685.1. Lineage (NCBI taxonomy): Eukaryota > Viridiplantae > Streptophyta > Gnetopsida > Gnetales > Gnetaceae > Gnetum > Gnetum montanum. Next base: position 68,673 of record MNCI01007684.1, on the reverse strand, counting down.
AAGTTCTCTTATTTATTTGCATATTTTTGCAAACAAACTATGCAAAGCTCTTCTTAATTTAGGTCCTAGCATCAACCTAATTTCGTATGAGATGTATACTTATTTGAACTTGCCACCCAATAAGAAGAGTAATATTTGATTAGAATTGGTAGACTAGTCCATCACTATTTCATTAGGACTAGTAGAAGATATTGTGACCACTATCTATGGATGGTCTTCTCCTCTTGATTTCCTAGTGATCAAGGTTGAGAACTGCAAAGGGGACTTTCCAATCATCATTGGAAGGACATGGATAAGCATTGTTAATGCAAGAATGAGCATCATAGATCTTTCGCTAAAAATATCTAAAGAAAATGCATTCAGGAAGATTGAGAAGAAGCAAGTTCCATGCATCACATACAGCAATATAGGGTGCAATTGTGTGCAAAAACTCTAGCCAATGAAATAAGAATTCATCTTTGCATACAAGTAGTATGCAACTGAAGTAGATATTCAAAGGTTCCTATAATAGCAACCACAAAATAAGAGGGCACCTAGTGGATGACCACTAATTCTAAAAGTATCACACTTTGTATGGAACCAATTGAGAGCCTGACATGTGCATATGTTGTAGGTATGGATGAACTAGAGCAAGTTCTTCACCAACTCTCCAATAATGCAAATGATGATACCTATAGGAAAGAGTTGGAAATTCCTAAAAATTTCAGGCAAGAGCCCCTTGAATTAAAAATTCTACCAGTTGGCATGGAATATGTGTTCTTAAAAATGGGAAGTTGGTCATATTCAATGGAAATCTTGCTCAAGAGTAAAAAAAGATGTTGTTGAATGTAGTTGAAAAATGTCATCAACCTTTGCTTCATCATATCCTAAACTCATAGGGATTCATCCTAGGATATGCTAGCATCATATCTACACTAGGCTATGAAGTATAATAGGTAGCCACATAGATGTTTGAATTCCAAACTAAAGCAAATCATTAAGGAGGAAATGAAACAAATCCTTAAGGTAGGGTTCATCTATACCATTATAGATAGTGAGTGAGTTAATCCACTCGTGATTGTGCCAAAGAAAGATGGCATGTGATGGCTTTATATTGATTTTTAGCTGTTGAACATGAAAACATTCAAGGAGAATTTTCCATTGCCATTTTTTGATTAGGTATTAGACACAATATTTGAGCATTACTACTACAATTCTCTCAATGGTTATAGTGGCTATAATCAAATCCAAATTATCCTAGAGGACCAAGCCAAAATAACATTCACAAGTCCTTGGGAGACATTTGTATATTGTAAGATGCCTTTTTGTTTATGTAATGCCCCTACTACATTCCAATGCCTAGTTCTTAGCATTTTTCAATAGCAGATTGGTAGTGGTGTGGAAGTATTCATGGATAACTTCTCCATGTATGAAGCTACATTTGAGTAAGCCTTGGACCATCTTGAGTAAGTATTAAAAAGATGTGTGGAAACAAATCTATGGCTCAATTGGCAAAAGAGCCATCTCATAGTCCAAGAAAGAATTTTATTGGGGCACAAACTATCATAAGTAGGAATTTAGGTAGACCCTAAAAAAATAAGGGTCATCCAAGGAATTACTTGCCAACTAGAAACTATCAAGCATGTTTGGTCATTCCTTAGACAAATTAGCTACTATCGGCAATTCATACAGAATTTCTCTAAGATCACAAAATCATTGGTTGAGCTGAAAAAGAAACATACTCCATTTGTCTAGACTACAAGATGTCAAAAAGCATTTCAACAATTGAAGGAAAAACTTGTAGAAGCCCCAATTCTACAAGCACCTGACTAGTCTAGACCATTTCATGTTATGATGTTTGCATCAAATTATTCCTTGGGAGCTTTGCTTACATAATTGGATGATAAAAAATATTCATACTACATCCACTATGTAAGTTAAACCATTATGGGTGCATAACTGAACTACACCATCATAGAAAAAGAATTGATGACAATGGTGTTTGCATTAGAAAAGTTTAGGTACTATGTGCTTGAATACAAAGTGTTCATGCACATGGACCATAGCACCATCTGCTTCCTCATGAATAAGCTAACAGTAAGCCCTTGTCTCATATGGTGACTTGTGATCTTGTAGGAATTTGATCTTCCAATGGTGGATTGAAAAGAAACTAAGAATGTGGTTGCTAATCACATGCCTTGGTTGTGATGGAACAATAAAGAGGAAGAAAGCCCACTATCTGATTTGTTTCCTAATGAACTCCTCTTTGCTAGGGCTATAACTGAACAATTGCCTATTGAGCCTAAATGGTATGATGGCATTGTCATCCATCTTCTCACTCAAGATATGCCACAAGGGTTGGATAACTAGAGGAAACAATAGTTTCTTCACCAGGTAAAATGTTTCATGGAGATCAATGGACACCTCTACAAGGTGTGTGCCAATGACTTGGTTCATTGGTATATCCTTGATACTGATCAACTACATGTTCTCTAGGATGCTCATGAGGGTTCTTGTGGGGGACACTATGCTAGGAGATGCATGGCCATTAAAATTCTGATGGCAAGGTATTATTAGCCAATACTTTTCAGGAATGCTCACCAATTCATCCATACCTGCGAATGCTACCAATAAGATGGTGGAATGATTGCTTGAATGAAGGGATCTTAACAGAAGATCCAACCAGTAGAATTCTTTGACATATGGGGCATTTATTTCATATGTCCCATCACATCCATGTAAAATGAAAAGGTGTACTCATAGGCACTATTAAATATTGTATGAACTGGGCAGAAGTAGCAGTCGTCACTGACTGTACATCTTCTACTACTACTTGGTTTGTACAATAGAATGTTGTAAAAAGGTTTGATATGCCACATGCATTAATTTCTAATAATGGAATCCACTTTATAGGCATCACCTTTTGAAAGCTTATGCAATGCTTGGAGGTTGAACATAACTTAACAACACCCTATCACCCCCAAAACAATGGCCAAGCTAAGGTTACTAATAGGGAGATCTCAAAGATTCTAACTAAAACTGTTAGCAAATATAGGAAAGAGTAGATCACAAAACTCAATGATGTCCTTTAAGCCTACTGCTCAACATAAAAACTTCTTATTGGCTACTCTTCCTACAAGTTGGTGTACAAAAAGTTAACAACACTTCCTATTCAATCCAAGCGCCATACACTTTCAACAACCTGCAACCTTAACCTTGAATTAAGTCTAGCATAAAAAAATCTCATCTTACTAGATCAAAATTGAATGGTGGCCTTGTCATCTAACAAGTTGCACAAGGCATTCAACAAAAAGTTTCATGACCTCAGAAAGTCAAATTTCAACCAGGAGATAAGGTTTTCTACTAGAACCTCACACATGTGCCTCAACAAACTAAGTTTTAAACATTATGGGGAACACCTTATATAATTTATGAAACTTTTCCTTTTGGGATCATGATGATCTATAAACCTAAGAGTCTAGACAAGAAATAGCTGGTCAACATACAACAAGTCAAACCTTTCCACGAGGCTAAACAAGATATTTCAACCAATGCTTCATCGGATGACCAACCATGCTTAATCTTTTGGATCTCCTCCTTTCACTTTAGTCATGTAGGAGATGGCCATCCATGCTAACTATATAACTAGTAGCTCAGTTGTTCCTCTTTTTGTTTTACATGTTTAGGTTTGACACCTTGTTACTTTTACAACATTTTATTTTGTAGATTTTTTATTTTATACCTTTTTATTTTTCCGTTATTAATCTTTTCTAATTCTTATTTGACACTATCGTTAGTACATTTTCTCTTTCTTGAATATTTTACAGTTTTTTATATTTTCTTTTATTCTAGTGTGATTTTCTATCTTTTTGTTAATAAGTGTCGAGCACAATCATAATTTGTTGCTTGATGGTGGTATGTACTACTCAGTTATTTGATTGTTGGTGTTTGGATTCTAGCTTTGAATTTTGTTACTAATAATTTAAACATGGTTTCTTTTTCATGAAATAGGTAGTGAGTTCACAACATCCACCCATCCAAAAACTCTATGGTTTTCCTTGTTCTAGATATGTGCAATCTCCTTTTCATTAATAAAACTTTAATGAACCTATGACCTTGGTAGTTTTCAGATTTAGAAAGGATTCAAAGATTTGAATAGGGTGTGGCTTCAAGGAGATTCAATGCTCCTTCGACCTTTTTAATTACTTGGGTGCATGTGTGTTTTCATGGATTATTTACTATTCCATGTCAGCCAATAACAAGAATTTTAATAGGTCTTTGCATGGTGTAGTTCCTATCACAAAAAAAAAAAAAAAAACAAAAAAAGAAAAAAACAACAACAACAACAATGGAAATTTAAAGTATACCCATTAGAAAAAATAAATGGGATACAAGCACTAGTTATGGGACTAGAAGGACATGTTACCCATGCCTAAAGGTCCCCTCTAACTAAGGTCTTTTCTCACTTCCTACTTGTCTTTTATTCTCTAATAAGGAATGGTGGTTGTTCTATGGGAGAACTCTTGTATCTCAAGTGGGTGGAATGGTCTTAGAATAGTGATGTGAAGTCATTGAATGTGGTTGGTTTTGGTCTCAACTAAAGATGGATTTTATCAAGTCATTTAACCATAAGTTTCACAAGGGACTTCATGTGACCTTAATCATGAACTCCATTCCACTCTCTCTCATCCATCTATGATTTTCATATTTCACCTCATTACTAGTTTCATGTTCTAGTTCAATGTCTTGGTTTAACATGTCAGAATTCTTAGGTATTTTATTCCAAGTTTTTGTACTTAACTTTTCATAACCATTAATCATCCATGGGGCCCATGGACTCCTTGGTTTGAAGTTACGCAAGGGAAATAAAAGCCCTATGCCTACTTTGGGGAGAACCCACATGCATACCTTTTGGTTGGGTTATCTAAGTTCTTTACCATTCAACATTCTCATAATCAAATCCTTTTGTTTACCCCATCAATGACATCCAATTCTGTGCATTTTCACAATGTTTTTCCATCAAATATTTTATTATTAATGTTGTTTTTGTAAATTCATTAATCCTACTTAGGTATTTCATCACATTTCGACTTGTAAAATTTATTAATGAACCACTTATTCATTTTGCCACATTTTTCAGCATTCTTGCTAACACTATTAAAAAAATCAATCTACTACAATCACAACCTAGCTGAGTGTAACTACTAATAAGACAAGGTACTTAAAAGCTATACATTACACATTGCACACTAATTAGTGATTTTCTTATGATTGTAGTGGGAAGTATGGATTGGATGTGGGGCTATCTCCACCAAGGATAACGTAGCAGCACCATGCAATGAGGACTATTCATGATCATTGAATCTTCTCCCTTACTCTTTAGCTACATAGAGGAGTTGGATGTTAATTTTGGGTAATGTGTTCAATTTTATTATCATGAACACCCACTTTTGTAAAAGAATATAACTCTGTACACTTGGGCACTTAGAATTTGTCTATTTTATTTGAGTCAGTCTGCATGTTAGTCAATAATCCCAGACCTTCCCAATATTTTGTAAGGGACTTGTCCCTTCCTTTGTTCACTTGAGAATGAGTTTTTATTTAGTTGTGAGGGTGTGATGAATCACATTTAAACTAGATTTGATATTGGATATGTGACATCAGAGCCTCGATATTGGGTATTTGATATTGATGAGACGCGGTTTGCGTCGGCCGCGATATCACGTACGCGATATCGCATCCCCCGCGATATCGCGTACACGATATCGCGTCCTTCCCTACGATATCGCGTACGCGATATCGCAGTCCGCCGCCATGTCTATAAATAAGAGGTGGCACCCCCTTGTTTGGGGATCCTATTTTTAGGTAGCGAAGCTCTGGCAGTTTGATCCCCCCAGAGTTAGAATTTTCCCGTGTCTGCCCGCAGTGTGGTGAATGTGATTGTACGGTGTCTTTATTCGAGTGTGCCGTACTTGGACACGCACATGACCGGAAATAAAGATCGAGATTACTTCATCATTGCAGCATTCACTTAGTTTATTT
>MNCI01007684.1:2294-50901 GCA_015680685.1 Gnetum montanum | reverse complement strand
TAAGAGCAATCTAAAAATCCCAAAATTACTTGCCAAGGATGATACTATCTAAACCACTAGCTAAACAATTTAAACAAAACAAAAATTAAACATAACTCATAGGACTATGACAAAGAAGCTGAAATCTTTCCTTTAGCAAGCCATCTTACAAGCAATTGTCTTTACAAATCTTCTTTACAAATGCTCTTCTCAAGACCCAAAGTGTCTTCAAGTGAGAGCCTAAGTGCTAACTAGTAGCCTTCCAAAGTGTGATCTCCAAATGTGTGATGTATGAGATCTTCCCAAAAGTCCCTTCCAAAGTGATACCCCTTGATCCCCTTTTTTCTCCTTGACCCCTGAAGCCTTTTTATAGGGTTCAAAGGTAGGTAGGGAAGTTACATATTCAAAAATATCTCACCTAAATTCTCTCCCAAGTAACTTGGCCAACCAATTAGGATATTACTTGCCCAACAAGTTAGGAGGTTACTTGCCCATTTAATTAGGAGGGAGTTATATAGTTAGGAAGTTATTCATAAAGTTAGGAGGAATTAATATTTGTAAATATTATAAATATTGCCTTTGTAAGTAATTTATTAAAATAAATCTAAAATCCCTAATCTAATTAAAATTTTAAATACTAAGTGTCATTAAGCTCTAGATTTTTTCATAAAAAATATAATATAATATCCACCTTATTAGTGGTAGTGGTAGTTAATTTATCCTTTCTGTGTCCCTGATAATTGAAATTAAAATTCGGGATGGCCCGAAATATGAGCCCGAAGGTGAAGGCACCGATCCTGCAACTACCCGCAACTGATTCAAAATATCTTCTTCGACCAAAAATCGTTACCAGCAACTGTCATCACAGGAGAAGGCTTAGCTACCGCATTAGGAAATGTTACTGTGTGTTCCATAAGGATCTACAACTATTGTAACCTCTGCCTCTCGAAAATGCCCTGTAGGTTTTGACGATTATATGATTTAATCCTTGCTTCGTAGATTTTCGCTGCCTTCCATCTATGATAACTGGTAAACTGTCTGGCCTTCAAAGTTTTCTTCCAACATTTGGTGCAGATTCGTCAAGCAACGTCCACTAGGGTTTTAAAGGCATTTGCCGTTGTTGTGAATGAAAACCCAGATTTGTTCATCGCGTGAAATAGGCATCGATTCTTCTGAAATCCACAAGTGTCTCTACTGAAATCGATGATATGTCCACTGCGTTTTGCCCTAAACTGGCCTTAATTCTATCTGCACAGCCTGCACGCGATTGCTGCCCGAAACCCCCTTTAACTCGGCTCAGTAGTGAAAGAAGGGCCTCCCACATGCTCCACGAACTCAGGTTCGGCATCTGGCGAATCGACAATGTAAATCCGGCCGATGCATGGGTGCAATCCTAAACGGCAAGCCAATGGATTTGCCCAAAAACCACATCATTCAGTTCTACTTTTCTGATTTTCAATTTTTTCTCCGGCAGCATTAACAATGGGCCTTTGGACTTACGGGAATTTGGGTTCATCTGCAATACAGAAAGCTTTACATCCTTTGATAATTTTAAATGTACGGGATTCAGAACTTGTTGGTAGTCCGTTAGGTCCTTCACTTGCTTCCAACTCTTAGCTGATTTTTAATAATCCATTACCCATGGTGTTGTCTATTTTGCCAATATTAACAGGGAGTATGATTTCTTGTGGTAAATAATCACCTCCTTATTTTTTATTTCAATCTTCACTCAAGAAAATAACATGGCATTTTAATTCTACTTTCCAAGAAGGCTTCAACATCAAGATTATTTACCATTGGCTTGCTTCTCCAAGAATACCCATCAACTCACAATACTAAACTGCAAATTTACAACCAGGGATTGTGCTAATTTCGAACAAAATATTCCAACTGTTCCATGTAATGGCCAAATGTGCCAACAGAATGTAATCTAAAAAATGAGATACTTTCAATGTTTATGAGGGGACAAATAAATACTTAAAGAATCTCTTCCCCTTGTTCATTGAAAATATATTTTGCAATAAAATTTAACAAAAGTGGAAACTTAGTCCCAAGTAATTATAACAGTGGTATCATACTAAAGAGTGGTAGATTAAATAGTAGTCATTTTCTAAAGAGTGGTTGATGAGATAGAAAAGCCCTTCCAAGAAGGAAAGAATGGGAAGAAGAAAACCATGAGAAAATGACTCAATTTTGTTTTTTATTATGGATTAATAAAAGCAATGGAAGTTTTATTTGTTCGAGGTCAAGAGAAGTAATTAGGAATTAATTTTGAGAAAAAATTTGAGCTCCCACTATGTCAACACTTTGGGATTCTAATGTTACCATACAACATTAGTGGGGAAGGTTTGTTGGTGTTAGCATCAAGGACCAAAGAAGATATGGCTACCTCTATGATGCAAAGCATAGAGTAGGCATAGAGAAAAATAAGTGATGATGTCACAATGACCAAGGAGGGCATCATATAGAGCATCTTAAAAATAGTGGAGAAGGGAATGTCTTCTAGAAAAAAAAAAGCCCTTTCTAAGCCTCTAAAGAAGGAAGTATCTTTTGAGACTCCCATAGTGAAGGTGCTCCAAGAAGCACTACAAGAGAAAGGAAGTGAGTAATTTATGGTTTTATGTTGGTTTTGGTTTCTATACTTCAATTAGTTTTAATTATTTCTATAGCCTAACTCCTACTAATGTTAAGTACTAAAATGAGAACATCAATGTTATATTAGCACTAGGTATAATATGAAATTTAACATTAGATCTAGTTTTAATGTTGAAATGACATACTACATCAATAACATCTAACTCTATATTATAATGTGTTTGCAAAAGGTGCACATGAGAAAAGGACACTAAAGTAATAGATGAAAAAGCTCCAATCCAACCTTCCATATATATCAAAAAGTTTCAAGAAAGGAATGGATAATGCTGAATTAGATTCGCTTGCTAACTTGCTTATGTTAGGAGAAAATGAGAAGATCAGTGAACATGGATTTGACTCACTTTCTAATCTAGTTGACTTGGACTTCGATGAAATAATTCAAGAAAGAGATGAGAAAGATAAACATGATATGGGTGGTGGATGGGATGACATTCCAGAGATAGACATCTTATCCTTGATGTAAAGTACACTTCTGGAATGAGAAAAGACCATTTTAAGTGATGAGGAAGTCTAAAAATGGATTAAGAAAATAATTTGTTCAAAGTTATCTACCTTCTATGGTAAGTTTAGTCATTAAAAAATGTACAAATAGTAAAATTAACATGAAAAATCTTATAAAGTAAGTACTTGTTACAGAGATGAAGAAAAAATATGGACTTGTGTGAAAGAAGAGAAACTAATAATGGAGGGGTTAGTAGAAGATATAGAGTAGAAGCTAAATTTTCTCTTTCCAAGAGAAAATAAGTATCTACAATTAGTATTAATGTCAAGCTTATCATACATCATGACTAACATAATTATTTATTGTAGAAATTACAATAAAACTAAGTAAAGTTAAGGTAACATTTAAAGACCCAATAATAAATGTTGATGTTTTAGAAGGGAATGCAATAGTAGAAAAAATAAATGCTTCTCTAAATTATGTGAAGGACATGAGGGTTTTAGCTATTAAAAAAGTGAATAAAAATGCCATACTATTAGATGCATTAGAGAAAGTGTGGAGGAAGGAAGTAGATTATGAAAGAGAAATAAAGATGTTGTTAAAGTAATAAGAATTAGTAGAAATATATCTTTCTAGAAGAAAATTAGTTAGAAGTAATCCTCTAGCTATAGCTTACTAGAAAGAGAATAGTAAGACTTTGGAGTTCTAGAAAGCTCTCATGGAGTGAAAAAATCTTCATTAGCCATGGTATGCTTCATGATAAGTTTATGATATTCAACTGCAACATGGGAGAGCTAGGACCAAAGGCACTAAACAAATAAAAAGTGGTATAAGAGAGAGTTCCATAGATTGTTTAAAAAAAATTATATACTAATAAAAAAATAGGAATTCGTTCATCCAATGACCAAACTTGGAGGAATAATTCAAAGATATTTTTAGTAGTGTGTCCATGATCACATTTATAAAGAAGGAAAGAACTCTTTTAGGGAAATGTATAGAAATGATGAAGAAGGTGACATAAACTTGAAGGAGAAAAGAGCATATGAAAAGAATTGACCAATATTTTCTTGAAGATTCCTAACTTAATGTTTGAAAATTTATAAACATCAAACTTGAGTCTAGAGGAAGTAGAAAAAAGGATTTTGGAAATGTATAGGGACATGCAAGATAAGACTTTACTTCTTATAGCACATATTGTTTAATATCATAAAGAAAGACATACTAAAATACTTTTTATTTTCTTCACAATTCTAGGAGAGACCAGGGGGAATAGACTGATGTTCAATGTTAGTTACAAATTTTAGGGACACAATTATAAATGATGCATAACATTGATTTTGAGTTATAATGTACATGATGTTAAGTTTTGTAGGTGTATTTAACTGATGCACTACATTAATTTTGACTTAGCTGCAAGTGTTGTGTAAATGAAGTACAATGTTGAATTTGTTTATGACATCACTTACTATTTTTAGCTAATTTGTAAATTATATGTAATATAAATAAATAAAAATTGTTTATTTACTTAGCCTTGATTTACTTTTCAAAGAACTTTACTTTCTATTATAATTTACATTCATTTATATTTAGAGTGATATTTATATTTCCATTGCATGTTAGTAACTTGGTGGAATAAGTACAACCAATATTGATTTTAAAAAATAATTGTATGATAACCTTGTAGTGATATCACTTTGTATTATAAATAGAATGTTAGTCGGTAATTCTATTAGTGCTTATATTGATCCAAGATGTGTATGGAAGGTTTGGAATAGATGCCTATTATTGTTAGGCTAGTATAGAATTTATTTTTTAATTAATTAGATTTAATATTAAATCTACAACTATTTGTCATGTTTTACTTTAGTTTATATACTGTGAAATAATATTACATCATATGCCTCACTTTTATTTAAATCATAAAATTTTAACATAATTAACTTAAGTGGGAATACAACCATTAAGAACAAATATTTAACTCTCTCGACACCAAATTGTGTGTAACACTTTTGATTTGTATGGTTAGATGTAGGGTACTCTTGTCACTCATCACTAGCTATTATAATATTGTATTATAATATGTTTTCACTTGGTTATACATCTTCAATTCTTAATAACTTACAATTTCTTTTAAGGTGACAAAAATAACCAAATGGAATGAAATAGAGGTCATTTCACAAAGGGCTTGATTCATATATAAATGGAAGAGAGGCTAGTTAGCAAGATCCAAAAGAGAAAGTTTAGAGTAGTAGAGAATTCAAAACAAGATAATCATTTAAATGAGGAAGCTACATAGAGATAGAACTTCTAGGAAGAGACAAGAGGCGAAATACCAAATCATTTATTAATGGTAAGAATCATGATATTCTAGAGTTATATAATGAACATTCATGTTTCATTTGAAAATTTGAATGAAACATATAATAAACATGTGAACATTATGCTTAGAAAAGAAATCAAGAAATAGAAACTTTATTGATGAATTTTTGGCATGTTTGTAATCCAAATCTAGCTGAAAGTTTTCCTCTCCTTGCCTAGATTGATAATTTGGTATGACCTTGAGGTAATTAATAATCCACCTTATAGTTAGCCTAGTTTTATCTTAGGTCAAGAAGAGGTTAAGTCTTCTTGTCATGCATTCCCAATACTTTTATGATAAATGTACTATCCCATTCCTTCATACACACTTTATTAAAAAAGAGGCCACACCATAGAAGCATGTTGGTATACAATTCAACTTGATGCTTTATAAGTTTAGGATAATAATCAAGAAAAAGTAACAACCTTAGCCTCAAATCAAGAGAAAAACTAAGGTAATCCCAAAGCTCCCAATTCTAGTAATTTTATTAAGCAAGATTCTTGGATTTTAGACACTAGTTTTTCTAACCACATGGCATCATACATGTATCATATTCTATAATACAAACTAAGTAAATTTAATAGCATAAAAATAAGATATTGTAAGCATCTCAATATTGAAGGATTTGGAAATTTCCTTGTCAATTTACCCAACAACAAAGTCATAGAAATCACTAATTTCTTTTATATATCAAATTCCTCAAACCCTCTAGAATTCATTCCTTCCTCTAACAAAATGTAGAATAAAAAAGTACGAGCAGAAGAATTAAAAAAGTTGAAAAGAAACCATGAACAAAGAATGCAAAGTCATCATGAAAGCAAAATATGATAATTAGATAAAAAATATAATGGAAAAAAGACAATTAATAGCGAGTGGTTGTAATATACCAAATTTAATGAAAAAGAACAATTCATCAAAACCAAAGCAACGCTTGGAGGAAGAGGTTTCAAACAAATAAAACACATAGACTGTCAGGAAATGTTTGATCTAGTTGCAAAATATGAAATAATTAAACTCATCCTCTCAATTGCTACTCATCACAAACTTAAAGTACATTAGGTGGATTCAAAATTAGTCTTCCTAAAATAACATTAATAAAGAAGTGTATATTCATCAGCCAGAAGGATATGCCATCAAAGAAAAAGAAGGAAAAGTTTGCAAATTAAAAAAAGCCTTATATGACTTAAAACATGCTCCTAGAGGTTAGTTTTATAGAATTAATGAATACCTACTAAAGAAAAGATACCCATCTTACATGTTTATATGAATCTTGTATTATAAACATGATAATAAGGGCTTCATCTCTCTCTATGTAGATGATCTCATTTTTACAACCATAAATGATAAACTATTAAAAGACTTCAATGTGACATCCCATCCCTGGATGTCATGGAAAACATCAAATATATGTTATATTAGACATTATGCACAAGAAGATAATATAGCAAACCTCAAATATATGTAACATTGGACACTATGCGTATAAGAAATAATAGAGAAGGTGTAGAAAGAAAAAGAAAAGAATGCTTTATTGATATAAAATAGTGTATTTGGATCATGCTTTGAGAGTGTTGGGGTTTTTTTTCTTCGGAATATATCCCTTAGAGGCAATCCAACGTTGCCACCATGGTTAGGCCTATAATTGGCTAGAAGGAATCACCAATATACTTCCTATCCTACTTCACCTAGCTCTCATGACTTGCTTGTACTAGCTCCGCCACTCCATTCTAGCACAACCTCTAAGCCTAGGTATAAATGCCTTAGGTCAAACTCACAAATGTTACCTTAAGAGACACATCCATTATTACAACATGCCCTTTTGGGTCTTAATTACAATTGCCCTTTTGAGTCTTGTTACAATAATAATAACACTTGTTATGAAGAGACACCATCTTTGCTTATGCAATAGCATCATTTAGGAATGGGGACATGACATTCAAGGAAAACATGAAGAAGAAATTTGAAATAAAATACCTATAGGAATTGAAGTATTTTCTTGGAATATAATTTGACCAAGACCAAGAGGAAATCAAAGTCCATCAAACAAAATATGCTACAAGAATTTTAGAAAAATACAAAATTGACAAAGAAAAGACCACAAAAACTCCTCTTCCTCATAGCATAAATCTGAAAAACAAAGACAACACAAATATAGTTAATGTCATTTTGTATAGAAGCATGATTGGAGGACTTATGTTTTCTTATCATACAATACTAGATTTAGAATTTTTCACCTCTCTTCTATCAAGGTTTATGCAAGAGCATAGACAATCTCATCGCAATGCTCTCATCCATATACTAAGATATGTGAAAGGCACATTAGACCACAAAATCATTTACACCAAAGAAGATGGATAATTTCATGGTTAATTAGATGTTGATTTAGAAGGTCATGATAATTATGTAGAGTCTATGTTATAAGTCATAATATTTTGCCCGAGAGGCCATTACCATTCATAATTCGGTAATGATAATTCATAGAAACAATGCTATGTATTTGAAATTAAGAAAGCAAACATTTATTAGTTTTTCAATTTGTGAAGCAAATTTTTTTTCCACAACAAAATGTATCCAACATATTATTTTATTAAAGAAACTCATGAATTATCTTGGCTTTTATATAGATCTTCCCATCAAATTATATGTTTTTCATAAAAAAAATAAAAGCATATTGATATAAAATATTACTTTATAAATCAAAAAGTAAAAGAAGATAACATCAAACAAATACATGTAGACATTGAAACTAAAATTTTTTACTTACATTTATTGAGACCCTTTGGATCAATTGAACTAGTTTGAGAATTTCTTAAGGAATTTTTAAAAAATTATAAGTTACTGCTACCTAGTAGAATCAAACCCATGATCTAAGATCACTAGTATAACATCATTTATCACCAAATATCTTATTCATTACATGCATGAGCACCTTTGTAATAACAAAAGCATTAAGAAAACAATAATAAAGAAAGATAAAAAAGCATTGTACACTAAAGAAGGGAGTATTAGCATATTAATATACAATGCCATTGTAACACCTAAAAAATTCGGTTGCTAGAAAACCAATAATTCTAGTAAAATAGCTTTAACCCTAGATCCCAAGGGCCTCCAAAAAATAGGATTTGAGGTTCCCTAGATGATCTTGTCAATCACCCAAGGAGTTAAAAAATGTAAATGAGGATAATTAAATAAAAAAAATGCAATGGAGATCTACAAAATAAATGCACAAAATGAAAAAATAAATCTAACTTGCACAACAAGTGGAACCTTAAACTTTATTATAAAAATAAAGAGTTTCTAGAAATATGTACAAGGGGGATATATGAGGATGCCAAAAGAGGGTTCACTTCAATGGATGCTTTAAATCCACTGAAGCAAGTTGCCTTGGATGCCATAGTTAACTCCATGATTTGAATACTCCAAAACTCTTAAAAATGTGAAACCTTGCTGCAATCCTCACCAAATCTATAGCATTGGTGGTGCAATGGGTAAGATGTGTGTGGGTTTTGAGCTACAAAGAAGAGTCATGGTAGGAGTCTCAATGCCCAAGTTGCTTCAGTATTTCTACAAAACCACACAACCTTAGGGGGGGCAAAGTGGTTATAATGGCTAAGGGTTCCATGCTAAAATTGCTCCAAAAATCTTTGTTCTTACAATGAATTTTCATAGATATGAAACTGAAAAATGGTAGAACCCTTTCATGGTGCACAAGTTTGAGTTATATAGGTTTTATGATCATGAATTTTGCTAAAATTTATCTGCTTAATTATTGATAGATTTCTACAATGTATAGGTGTTGTAGGTGTTCAAATCCAGTAGGGTTACTACGTATGGTAAGTTTTGATACATCAATGACATCAAAACCATTCCATTTACCAAAAATAATAAATGGGAATTTTACCCATGATAGCTTCTTCCACCCATGCTAGGCCTTCCAAGGGCAACGTTGAGCTTATTTTGGATATATGACACCCATGCTAGGGGTATAACACCCACACTAAAGCTACAAGAGCCACATTGGAGTTACAAGATCCATGTTGGGGTGGGGGGGAGGTGCAAGAAGGAGCAACGTTGGGGGGTGCAAGAGTTATACCTTCCAATGTTGGGCATAGATGAGGTCACACCCCCCAGAAGTGGTGTTTCAATGTCAAAAGGCTATAACATGCATTTGCTTAGTGGTGTTTCAATCATTATGTACACGAAGATAAAAATTTCAAAGTTAAAAACTTTTTTTAATTTTTTCTTAAGTTGATGGTTAGATATAACTCATTTTTTATTTTAGCTCAACTTTATTTTATGTATTTATTTATTTTCATTATGGGAAATAACTCTCCAAAGCTCCTTAAGTATGGCTTGAATCATTTGCCATAAATTGTAAAGCCACGCTTGGGTTGTAATTATGTGGTTTTTTTTTGTAATAAAGCTCTTGTTACAAATTTCTTACTAGAATTATCTTGTTTTAACAACTATTTACATTATATAAAGAATTTTTCCTTATATCATCATTAAATTTCATTACTATCAATCAAGTTTTTAGTTCCATTTTATCAATTCAAGTTAACCTCTCAAATATTCATCTTTCCTATCCATCAATTAGACACTATGCATCCTACATTTAACTTATTATTCTCATTATTATATTTAAATTTCAATTTTTCTTAAGGTTTCTCTCATTAAAGTTATCTAGTTCAGAAGTTTAAAGGTCATCTACAAGTTTGATTCAATCTACCATTTCTACCATGGAAGAAATTTAGAAATCTTCATTCTAGATAATAGATGATTTTGTAGGGAACTTACAAAAATAACATTCATCATATCTTGATCATTGAAAGTGAAGAAATTTGAGAATGATTTTTTGATGAAAACTCATGGTCAAGTTATGCTATTAAAGTTTTGCATACTATGAGTTCACCACAACTCATAATATTGTGAGGATCATTTTTCTTTAGAACCTAATTTGTGATCAACTTTTGGTAGAATACCACAATTCATGATTAGGTCATGGTCTTAGCCATGACTCGTGGTATTCTCGTGATTGATTCAAAGTTGTCAACCATGAAGCACAATTACTTTGTAGTTTATAAATCTCTCAAGAAAATCTTACGACAACCTGTGTGATGATGTGGTGAACTATACATAACTCATGATCCACTAGTGGTAAATGTTCAAATATGACAAATTTACAATAACTCATGGTAAAGTAATAGAATGGTAACCATGACTTGTGGTGAAGTCATGATATCCTTAGAAAATATTAATCTTTATTTCTAGTTAAACCATGGCTTATGATATCCTAGAAAATAACTCATGATCAAGTCATAGCTGAATCATGGCTAGTAAAAAATTAGAATTTTAATAGATACTAAAGCACTAAGTTAGAAATTTTCAAGAAATGAATTTAACATCTTATAGTTATGAACATTAGAGAGAATTATGTGATTCTTGGGATAAATTGATTGGCTATGTTTAGGGGATACTTGAATTGTAAAGATTAAATCCTTAGTCTTCAATCTCTTTATAGAGAAGAAGTGAAGGTTCAATTAAAGAAGAAAAGAATAAGATCAACTTAGATTTTACAAAGAATCTTAATAACCTACTAGGACATGGACATGACTGCTACATGATAACAATATATAAGATAAAGGAAGACAATGTTGAGTAGATACCACTAATTTAAAACTTCATAGATATTTTCAAGAAGGAAATTCCTAGGTTACCTCTTAAGTGAAATAATGAATTTTATATTTCTTTAAAGCTTGTAGCCTAATCGATTTCCAAGGCCTTACATAGGATGCTACATGTAGAACTAATAGAGTTTAAGATTTAGATTTAAAAGTTAATAAATAAAGGATCAATAATTCATCCTTGTGTGGCTTTATGAGATACTCCACTTGTATCTATAAAAAAGAAGGATGATAGCTTAAGGTTTTTCATTTACTATAAATTTTTAAATCAAGTGATCATTATCCTTTGTGAAAATTTGATGATTTTTTAGTCATTTAAGAGAGGCTAAATTATTCTCAAAGATTGATTTGAAGTTATAATATCCCTAAGAGTGAAAGTAGATGATATATCCAAGACAACCTTTATAATAGGATATGGACATTATGAGTTCTTTATCATGCTGTTTGAACTCACTAATGCCTCTCTAGTCTTTATGCATTTGATAAATAGTGTTATGTCTTCTTACCTAGATCAAATTGTTATTTTCTTCATTGATGGCATATTGGTATATTCTAAGGATAAAAAGGAACCTAAGAAATATTTGAAAATTATATTACAAACTTTAAAAAAGCATTAACTATTTTCATATTTCTCTAAGTGTCCATTTTTAAGGAAGAGATTTAATTTCTTGGACATGTAGTGTTAAGAGTAAGTATAGTAATGGACCCATCCAAAGTTTTATTGGTTCATGATTGGTCAATTTCAATAATAATTAATGAAGTACAAAGATTATTAAAGTTATTTGGATACTACATAATTTTTTTGGTTGACTTCTAAATCTAAGAAAGAAACCCCTTTCATTAAGTTATTAGGAAAAGATTGCATTGTTTCTTCAAGTAATGCTTTCCAAGAAACTTTTGAGGAGTTAAAAGAAGATTGACCTTAGCATTAAAAGGGTTTGATAATTTATCTTTGGATCTATGAGGATTTAAAAAATAATATGAGGTATACTAAGAAGTAATAACAAGAAGATTGACATTTTTACTAGTTGTGACCAAATATTCATGGTGAGGCCTAACAATGAAATAAAACCTATGATCATATAAGGTCATATTTATGATATTCCTAGGAAGTTTATGGATGTCAAACCCTAAAATATAAACATATTAAAAAAATAAAAGCTCAAAGTACAAAAGTTGATAATCATTGCAAAGAGAGGAAAATCCAAAATAATACAAATTAAAGATCTAAGGGTTTTAGAGATGCCTTTTCATGTTGTCATCATTAGAACTAATCTAGAAAAATTCCTAGGATGTGTATGAGAAGGGATTTTATAATAATAAGATGTTTTAAGGTTGTATAAAGGACTTTATTTCAATATCATACAAATTATTTATAAATTTTAACATAGACATTGACTTACAATAATTATAAGGAACATCTTATAAGTTGAGTGTTTAATCTTATCTAAGGCTCATATTACTAAAAGTTTACAATAAAAAATGATGAAGAAATATTATGTGTAACAATGTTGTCCCAACACTATTAGGTATCCCAAGGAATTTCCTTAGATCCTTTTCATCTAGGATGAAAGACCTAGGGACTATGCCTCTACACAAGCATATGTATACTTGAATTTTTAAGAGGGGACAAGTAATGCATCCAATTTTCTTAAGTTATGTATACACCTATAGAAGAACATCTATGACTCCAATCATGGATAACCAAATAAGTAAACAAATAACCTTATAAATATCATTTGTGTGAGGGTGATGAAATATCTACAAGGGATGTCTTTCCCAAAGACCACTTAGGCTCTATTACAAGGTTTTACATAGTGCCAATCTAGGCTACCTACACATCTGTTACTATTGTAGAATTAAACTCCATATAGTTTTATTAGTTTGAGGGCATGATGAGAAGGATAAGAGAGAGAAACAAGATAGATCCCCATTTTTCCTTGGAACCACCATGTTGGAGTGATTTTTGAACAATTGAGTACCTTGAATGGATAACTTAGAGTATTCCATAATCCTTGAATCATGGGAAGGAATCATGGGAACCATTAACCCTAAGACCATTCTCAAAATCCTTCTTAGAACATAAGAAGCAACATCCTCAAAGTGGATTTTAGGATTAGCTTTTAAAGTAAACTTCTTATATTGGTTTAAGACCCATCAATTCTAGGAAGTAACGCAACTTAATATGATGTTAGGCTCAAAGGAGGGTACAAACCCTAAAAGACCTATACATCCTTTCAACTAAGGCCTTGTATGAAACATAAAGAAACCTTAATAGAGCTAATAAATTATCCCTAGTCCATGATGAGGGAAATACAATTAATCTAATAGACCAACATCTCCAAGACATCCCTTAGATCCATTTCTTTATAGGGTCTAAAAGACTTATACTCCATTGAGAATCTGCTCCTCCAAATATTTGCTTAACATCCATAAATGAAATTGATTTTTTTCATAATCAATTAAAGGTTCACAAGGATTTATTTTTAGTCTTGATGATGGACTTGTGAAATATCATCAACAAAGAGAGCATGCTCCATGGAAGCCATGCCTCAACAATCAAACCCAAAATTTGCTAGAACCCCATGTTCTAGATTTGGCCCCAAGATTGAGTCTTACTTATTCAACCAACAATGAAGTAGAGAACTAAGTCTACATCATAATCCATTATTCTAAGATCAAATTTCCATGTTGGTATGAAGGAAGATTCACAAAGACTCCTCCCAAATAAGATCCATATGTAGACCATTTATTCTAACCTTTGCATCATAGGATGGACTAACTCTAGAACCGATGAGTGGATAGGTATTCCAACACTCCACCATACAAATCATGAGCATTCACACATGACTAGATCATAATCTATGAATAGACAATGTAAGTATGCTATCAGTTGATAGTTGGTTTGTAATCATTATTTTCTCACATTGAGTTAGTGAAGTGCAAGTAGTATGGTTTAACTGTTAGTGAGGTATATGATATTATGATGTTGTGGGCTTAAATTAACTCTAAGTTTTTCCATAATGAAAATGAGAATAAATTCTAATTCTAAATGACAATAGAAATGTAGATCTATCCTAGCCTATGATGATAAGCATTTGTTCTTGGCTTGCTATACATGCCATGGACTCATGTAACCATTACTGGAATTAGCAAGTGAATTCACTACTAAGTGAGTCAAGTGAAGTCACTACTAGGTTACCAAACAATTACACTTAACACTTGAAACTAGTTGTACTTATTTTTCCTTAGTGATGGACATTGAAAAAGTAAAATACTAAATAAAAGTAAATGATTTAGTAATTATAAATGATATATGTAAGTAGAATTAATCTAAATGAGATGCTGAAATGGTAAGAAATAATCTTGATCTTTATTGCTACTCATGAATTGTGTCCAAGTACAATCAACTTGAATAAATACTTCATGCAATTGTTAGTTACTACACTACAAGCATTCACTTATAATTTTAACTCTAAGTATAACTCAAGAAAAAAATTGCAAGAATTTCACTAAGTGTTATGCAAAATTTATTCCAATGATGCGACAATGCGTTGGTATTTATAAGCACAACAAGGGCCCACTACATTGTATCTATGATTATATAAGTAGAGGTACAATATCTTAGATATGATATCACATCATTTCACATAAATAATTTTATCATACCCCCATGAGTAAGTAGATACTCATCCTTGAGTTAAAACAAAAGGAGGATATAGTTTTTACAAAATTGTGAGGTGTATTTTGACTTTGACATGACTACTTATATATATTGCTAACTTGACTTTAAATGCCACATTTTGGTTCAAGTGGTATTTTCAAAATTATCATGCATTTCATGATTGACATAATTGTTTATAAACCAAAACAACAAAACAATATAAAAAGACAAAGCTCGATGTAGTCTCATGTCCCTTGTGGTGGTGGCTCCTCCATCAACTTCTTTCCTTTATCATCAAGCTTTGGAATCAAGTATCTACATAGTAGCACTCAAAGTTTCTCGTCTTCTAATTTGGGATCATGTACCATCCAAAAAAAAATTTCAATGTTGGTTGTAGTTGATACCTTCCATGGGCATGGAAGATGTGGAAACATTTTGTTTGCTTTCATGTACCAATCTACAAAGTATCATCTTTCTTCTTTAAATGCCCTGGCCTTTTTTCTTAATTCTCAATAGTTTCTCATTCTATGGGCTAGGTTTTCTACTACATATTTTTGATCTTGGTAGCTAGCTTTGACCACTTTGAGCTCTAATTTTGCAATATGTAAATTTTATTACACATCCTTTCTATCTCTAAACTCTTTCTCATATAATACATAGGTCATAGCCACTTGCTATTCTAGTTCAGTTTTAGGCCTTTCTAATATGAACATGACTAGATTAGCATACTAAAAGTGTGCTAATCCCATGTACTCTATAAGGTCTTCAATCCATAGGTTCTTATTCTTTAATTCAACTTGATGGACATGGGTAAGGCCATCTAGGATTTCCTACCAATCAAGTGTTTGCATGGTGATAGAGTTGATTTTGGCTTTAGCTAATTGGATTTTATTTTTATTAATTTATTTTTACATGCCTATCTAGTCTCTAAAGTTCTCTTTTAGCCTTTCATGCTTTTTGGCCTCATTCTACCATGAGGTAATTTTCATGCTAACTTTTGGTAGATCTCATGGACTTCCTCCATTGATAGGGTTCTAATTTCTCTATCCAATTTCCTCATATCTTAGTTAACTCTAGCAAATTGTTCTCTATGTTGATGGATGCTTTCTTTGAGAACATTCTTCTATTTTTATAAATCTATCAACCTTGCATTTTTGGAAGTAATTCTTTTATTTTCTTCTTCCAGGATAGTTAGAGGCATTCCATGTTTCCTTCTCTCTTTTCATATCTAATTGGATGTTTCTAGCTATGCGTTGGATCACTTGTTCAATTCTAAATTTATTGAGTTGGTTTGGTGCTATTTATTATGAAAGGTCTCTCTTTTTTATTCATAAGGTTGTCAATTTATCTTACAACCAATGAATTTCATTCTCTACATGTTTAACTCTTGTTTTAGCCATTACTAGTTTGTCCTTTGTTGAAATCAAATCTAACTATACTATAGTGATATTGCTAGGGATATCAAAAATATTCTACATTACTTGGCCTGTTTGCAGCAGTTGATATAGGATATCTTTATGTTCTTTTGGAGGCATGGATGTGCCAACTATCATTTCAACATTTCTAGCTCTAGTAATATCTACTAGTGGCTCCATCTCCTATCTTTAGCATCAGTTAAAAGGCTTCATCATTCCTAGATATTTTTTGTCCCAATCTTCATTTTATCCTACTTGTAATGATATTTGATCACTAGCAAGTTCTATTGATACTACAGGTTCTCTTAAATTGTCTCTAACTCAGTACAGTAGATAACCTTCCTTATTTTCCTAGCTTTTAATCTATGCAATCTATTGCAAGTGGCTCATAGAAGATCTATAGTCCTATTGTGCTAGTAAAACACTTAATATTGATCTATAAGTAGCAAGTGTTGATTCACTAGGTCTTTATTGTTTCTACCTTGTAATTAGAATGTTTCTATCTAGTGTGGATCCTACCACTCCCTTAATGCCTATTGGCTTTTTTGGCCGATCTTTCTTTGAAGGCACTAGTTTTGACATTTTAGCATAAGATGTTTTTTGGACCTTGCATTGGACATCATTTGTGTAGTACTAAAACCCAACTTTCTTGGATAATCTTATAATGAGGCAAGGGAATGACAAAGTAAGTTTTCCTACCTTTTTCTCCTCAAACCTTCTTTGAATTTCTAGAAATAATAAATGAGCCATGTTTACGTTGGATTTACCCATGAGGATGATGCTTCCTCTTATAGCATAAGTGAAAATTTGATTTAATCTCTTAGTAGGAAAAGTGTAATAGGTCTCAATGTTGAAATATATCTTTTCTTAAGCTAACAATCCACTATATTCCTTATCCACTAACATATAAGCTCTTTGTAGCCATAGTTTCTTTACATCTATGTCAGATCTTGTAGATATTTTCATAATATTTGCTTTGACATTGTGAATATTTAGTGCCTTCGTAATTACCTTAAATAATAAGGCACTATGAATCCTTCAATTTTTTCTATGGCATCATCTTGCTTATTCTTCCAAAATTGGTACACTTCTCATAAATACCATTCTCCACTACATGATAGAGTTGGTCATAGAGGAAAAGCTTGGAGTTGTTCTCAAACATTGTAGGTGCAAATTCCATGAATGGTCTAAAGTTGAGTTTCATGTTAATTATGGACATGACTAATTTTTCCTAAATGGGCTGGAGACATTTTGTCAATAGTGTGAGATGTTGTTCTTGCTTTGGAGCTAGTGGTACCTCAACCTCAACTTATTCAAAGTGTTCTATTATCGGTGTTTGTTGATGAATGCTGAAGGATTAACTACTTGTCGAGTCTATTCTCTAGCTTGTCTCTACCTCTACCTCTAGGTCTTTCACTTCCTTGCTATGAGGCTCTTTTTTCTATGAATCTTTGAGGAGCCATTTGCAATCATCAAGGATTCATTTGAGATTACCGAAGGATTCAAACATGTTCCTAATGGTTCATAGTCCTTCCTTGGATTCTAGAATTTGATCACAATTTTATCCTTACTATTACTTACAGCTCTTATTATGATTAGAAAGTTAGAAATTTTCAAAAAGAAACCCTTATTCATTGTACTCTTCATTGTTATGACCTTCCATGATTATTATGTTTTCATTTATTATGTAATTGAATATGTGGTTACTTGAATTAGTTAGGTTTATTAGCTTTTATTTAGTTAACTAATTAAAATATGCTTATTTGTTCTTATTCCTACCCTTAATATACTCATACAATGTTATAGAAATTTGGCTCAATTTGACCTATTTACATGCAGCACTCTCCCCCATGACTATGTTGGTTACTCCATGATTAAGAAGGTTTAAAAATTACACAAATTAGAGCTATGATGAAAGAGTTATGGTGCTTGGAAGGTTGGTTTCCAAAGGGTTAGAAAAATAGCATGAACTTCCCTTACTTGAAATGTGGAAAATGACAGATTTTCTAACTCTTGCATGTATATATAGATGATTTATATTAGATACATCGTAAATATGACATCGTAGCTATGATGCATTAGGACTTAATACATTGTGGCTATAATGTTATTGTCGAAAATTTTTGGATTTTGAGTAATTTTTTATGAAAAAATTAGGATAAATGGATAGTTTGGAAGATGTAGAGATATTCTAAATGGTTCTTGATCATAAATGATGCTCAAAATATGAAAATTTGTTAGTAAAACCTAGTGAAAGAAGAAATATTTGGCAAAGTAAGTTAATGAGCCATATAGGAGATGCATTATAGGAATTGCGAAAAGTATGATCAGTCATGAGAATGTAGGAAAGTGAAAAATGATTGTTTAAGGGTCTCAAAGTTATAAGATGACATGGAATTAGTCATTAGGTATGAAGCAGAAGAGTTATATAGGTGGGTCCTCCCTAAAGTAGGCTTCAGCCCTTGGTGTCCTTGTATAATTGCATCTACAAGTGTCTGTAGACACTCTAGGAGATGAATGTGAAACATACCTATCTCACAAAACACACATGTTAGTATAACCTAAATGAGAAATAATACTATATTATACAAAACCATTGCATAATGATTATCTATAATAGTGATGTGGGATGGAAGTAGAAGGGATTGCAAGAATTAGGATGTGAGATGTCTCATCATAGAAATAATGGATTCTTATGTGTGATATATGGTTAAAGTAATCATTAACCTTTCCATCCAAGAACTAAACCAAGTCCATATTACTTACTAGTGACATCACATTGTATCATCTCAAAACTAACAACCACAAGACATTCACAAGTAAAAGAAGTATTAACACTTGGCAATGATGTTTAAGGAAGTAGTTTATTAATAGCACACTTTATTTTTTTAAAGGAGACTTGGCCATTGAATAGAGGAGTGCCTTCAAGCATGGGAAACATGTCTTTCTAGTAGAAGCCCCCAAAATTTTTATTTTATGCATTTATTATATTTTTACTATGTCAACCTTACCAAGGATTACCTTCAAGCATGGGTAACATGTCTTTCCAATGACATGGAAAGGGAACACTTATTTTGGACTTCCATGTTTCACAAGAACTCAAGTAAATAATATAACTAAACAACAAGATAAGATGTATAGTAATAGCCTTAGAGAATCCACAAATCCCCTTAATGCCAGACCTTTTTCATTCCCACTTATTCTTTTGTTTTCTATTTAGGCATAATGATCATAAGTTTATTCTATTTTTATTATGGAAATAATGTCATTTTGGCCATGATAAGAACCTCTTATTATTGGAAATGAGTGGATGGATGATATGGTCTCACTATATATAGAATCAATCTACCAATGAGTTCATAATATAGGGCAATATTTAGATTATTGAAACTACATCTTGATTTATTCCTTTGCACTTTATTAGAAATATCAACAAAAATATGTACAAAAAAGATGATGAAAAATTATAGAAAAATATTGAAAATAGAAAAGGACAAAAATTATTAAAGTGTGCAAAATTATTTGAGAAATAAAAAGGGTATAAAAGAATGGAAAAATTAGTAAGAAATGGAAAAGGATAAAAAGTAGAAAAGTGACAAAAGCAAAATTAGTTTCTAAGTATCATGTTTGATACCCCCACAACTATTCTGAGAAGTGAATATTTGGAATATCAAATAAGTGGTAGCTTGATTGGTAGATAGGGTAGAGTCCTTAGAAAAGTAGGAAAAGTCATGATATGGCTTGAATTTTTGAATATTAATAGGAATAAACTTTTGTAAGTTGTTTGGGTGATAGATCTACATGATGCCAGATTAGTATGTTGCATGGAAGATATAGGGTACTTTTCATAATGTTTGGAAGTTAGCCTTTTGTAGGACATGAATGGAATTGTAATGAAGAACTTTATTGCCTGATTGAATTGAAAATTATCTTATTTTAGTGTCATGTCTATTTTTGGAGTACATTTTATGAATTTCATTAGTCATTTAAGAAAATAATCTATTCTCATCTAAGATATTAAGATTCATACGAAATTATTGTTGAGCTTAGCTTAAGTCAAGGTTAAGTGCATAAGTAGTGAAAAAGGTATTGAGATCCTCTTGGATTACTAAAGTAATTAGTTTATCATAAACTAATAAGTATGAAGAATACCCTATAGGAAGTTTTCATCTTGATATATATGTCCATAGAGCATCATTAATTTTAGTGCTCCAATCCTTCTTATGTTGACTAACTATTCTGGTTAATATTCTTGTGATTTCTTAACTAGTCACTTCAGCTCAATCATTTTCTTGGGAATGGTATGGTGTTTTTAGTTTGTCATTCACCCCAAGTTTCATTAGCATTTTAAATGTAGCTCCCATAAAATGAGTCCCATTGTTTAACATGAGTATGCATGACACTCCAAATCTATTTACCACATGTTGTTGAAAGAACTTAGCAACCTTTTTGGCTATGCAATCCCTGACTATGTCTACTTTTGCCCACTTTGTGAAATAATAAACTATCAATATAATGTATAATTTCCCATTGGACATTAGCATGATGGACCCCATAAAATCAATTCCCTAGATATCAAATGGTTCCAATGGCTGTATCCACTATTGTAAACCTTCATTTATAATTATTAATCCTCTATCAAATTGATACCTCTCACAAGATTGGATGAACTAATATACATCTCTAAATAAGGTAGGCTAGAAGTAGCCTAACATCATTAGTTTGAGTGTTTTCCTTTGTCCTACATAGTGACCACCACATGGTCCTTCATGTACATCTTGTAAGCTTCTTTGCTAGTCTTCTTCAAGAACATACCATATAATTAGTTTTTTTAGTATAAATATGATAAAGATTCCCATTAATTTTCATATACTATATGGCTAAGTGAAGGAAGGAACTAATCCTTTTGTTTCTTGTTTCATTCAACAGGAAGCTTTTGTGTAGTGAGATAGATCACATAATCAGAGATCTACAACTTCTCTATTGAGGCTATAGCTATTGCTATTCTTGTGAATAGACTTCCACTGGTAAATAAGTTTGATAGTGGTTCATCATTGTATTTTGGTTCCCATATAAGTTTGAATAGATGATCAACTATAACATTTTTAGTTCCCCTTTTAACTATCATGGTAATGTCAGATTCTTGCAATATCGTGAGCCATCTTATCATCTTGGGACAAACTAGTAGTTTATTCATAAAAAATCAAATAGCACTATGACCCATATGGACATAGATAGAATACCTAAGCACATAATATCTAAATTTCTCAAGTGCATACACCATGGACATAAGCTCCTTTTCTATAGTGGTGTAATTAAGGTGTGCCTTGATGATGCTTTGAATGGTACAATGTATGTAATAGGGTCATCTTGAATCATCTAGCTAAGTGAGCATTGATCCTAGTGCATCTTTTGAAGCATCTATCATTATGTGAAAGGTTTTAGGCTAATCTAGAGCTTAAAGGATTATTATTTCAATTAGCTTTTTTTAATGTCTAAATGCCTTCTCACATAGTCCTATCTAGTAGAATGGTGCATCTTTCTTTGTGAGTTCTATTAGTAGTTTTGCAATTTTTGAGAAATTTTTGATAAATCTTCTATAATATCCTATGTGGACAAAAAATGATTTAACATCCATGATGAGTTGTGGCCTCTGAGTGATGTTTTGGATATCTCTAATATTCTCTATATCTATTGTTATTTTCTTGTGAGATATTCTATGTCCTAGAACTATAGCATCTTGAACCATTAAATGTCTTTTCTAACAATTGAGCTTTAGATTAATTTCTACACATCTCTTCAATACTTGCTTTAAAAATTCCAAGGCTTTTTTAAAATCTAGCCCATATGTGGAGAATTTGTCCATACAAACTTCAATTCCATTATTAATTTACTTCTGGAAGATGCTGAGTACAAGTCTCTAGAATGTAGCAAGTGTATTACATAATCCAAAGGACATCTTCTTGTATGCAAATGCCCCCATGGACTAGTGAATGTGGTCTTTTCTTAATCTTTTGGTGCAATGAAGATTTGGTTATACCCACTATACTCATTGAGGAAACTATAGTACTAATGTCCTACAATGGTGTCTAGGACTTGGTCAACAAATGGCAAAGGAAAATGATCCTTGAATGTTGTTGAATTCAATAATCGGATGTCAATGCAGATCCTTCACTTGCCACCTTTCTCTGGAATAATGACTAAGAGACTAACGTATTCACTATCTACTATAGAATATATGAACCCTACTTTTAGCAATTTTTCTAGCTCTTTTTTGGCAACTTCTTTAAGTTTTGGATTCAATCTTCATTGAGATTAGTAGCATAGTTTGACAATTGGATTTGTATAAATTTGATGTTGACAAATACATGGATCTATACCAGTTATCTCATCATAGGACCATGCAAATGCAATGGACCATTTATTTACCACTTCCAATAAGTTCGTCTTTCGATCTTGAGTTTGGAGTTATGAACTAGGTGTTGGTTGGTATGATAAGAATTGGGATCCATTCACAAAATAGTGTTTTTATGATACACCGATGAATACTAGTAAGAGGAGGTGTGGACTAAAGCATTTCCCAAAGATATTGAATGTTGAACATAATATCCATATGATCTAGTTGCCTTTACGTATATTATTGCCTTGGTGGTGGCATACCCAATGCTTATGGTTCTTGCCACTATTGCTAGTATTACTTCTATGATTAAAGATAGGATTCACTTGGATAATATAATGGTTGATAAGGTTTTTGGAAGTTACCTTGTGGATAAGGTAATCATCTTGGCATCTATTTCTTAAAAAATCTTGGGTTAAGTTCATATGCCATAGATTCTTGCAAGCAAACCATAACAAGACAATATCTATTAGGATGTTCATATTTGAATTCTTTGCATCCTTTTTCATTTGTTAATTCTTCAACTACAACAAATTTTCCTTTATCTCTATAGTTTTCTTGTCCATTATCTCTTCTTTTCTTTCTTTCTTTATTTTTGTTTAGAGCTTGTTCAGTCTTTTCCTCTCCTATTTTGAGTGCAGCAACAAATTTTTTATCCATGGAATCTCGCATCTTCTCTACCTTAGTTGTAATTTCATTGACTAATTTTTGGATAGGTAGAGTCTTCTTTTGGATTACATCTTCTAAATTTTCTTTCTCCTATATTTTTCATATTCTCACATCTCTTTTCCTCATTGCGGGATCTCAATTACACTCTTCTATTAATTCTATTTTCTTATATTCTCCTTCCTCTTTGGCCACATAGTCTATCAGTCTTTGGATTTGATGGATTATAATTTCTAATAACTTACCTTGGGCATACATCCCAAGAGTTTATCTAGTATTGTTCCTTAATCCATCAATGACATGCCTAAGTTGTTTCCTTTGAGAAAATCCATGGCTTGGGCACATATGTAGTAATGAACAATACCTACCCATTGTCATGTCAAGGGATATATGTGTCCCTTGCTTCCATCCTTGAATTTATTTTCTTAAATTAGACACTCTAGAATAAGTTTGACACTTGTCATTAGATTACATACTCTTAGATCAATTTTGGTTCTAAGGATTTGTACCAACTCTTTGCTTTCCTAATGAGTATTTTGGGAAAAACCTTCAATTTCTATCAATCATTCTCTATGTTGTATAAGTTGAAGGCATAATGGAAGGCTTGAAGATGGTGTTGTGAATCTACATTATATCCACTTTTGAATTTTGGAATATTTCTCATATCTAGTCACTTGATATGATTATCCCTTACATGTCTGGTAGGAATATAAATTGCTTTCCTATCATGAATCATGTTATGAGTGGCTAATAGGAATTTTTCATAATCTTCGGGTTCATAAGATCTATTGTGATAGTGATCCCTTTCATCCTCATAATGCTTTCTCTCTTCATGCTTGATTCTTTCTCTTGCTTCATCATTAGAATTTTTTCTTTAATGCTTATGTTTCTCAAGATCCCTTTATGTTTTTCTATTGTGATCTCTTACTCATCATTCTTCCTTGTCATACTCTTAGGACGAGTGTGAGGAGGAAGAGGAAGAAGTTGGAGAATGATGCCAACTAGTTCTCCTCCTATGAATCTTTGATTCATCTCTTTTTGATTCAGTGAAGGTTCTTTGACTTAAGATCCTCCTAAATGTGAAGTCTTTCTTATCTCTTTTGGATGTTTACATGAGAGTTAAATGAAACTTTATTTTAATGAGATTTTTTATATAGATTACTAGTGTTTGAGATTAAGATCCATGGGTTTGATAAAATTCCTTTGTGTAGAACATTAAATCATCTCCTTCCTCTAGGACAACCATTTGTGATACTCTCTTCCCTTTATCAAGCTCATGCTTCATTTCCATAGTAGCATCCCTTCTTACTTGGGCTTATGTTAGTTGGTAAGACCTAGTCATATGCTTTATTATGTGTTACCCATCTTGTACATGACTAAGGTTTGACCATATAAGAGTTGCTTGCAACATCGATGGTGCAAAAAATTCTAGAGGCAAAACAATGTTGCATTGTAAATCTCTCCACCTCAGTTGTTCATCTTGGTGAAAGAAAATTATGATATCAAGATAATATGAATCAGTATGAGCACAGGAAATCCTAGAGTACATGGTCACACTCTAGTCTTCTTTATTATATCCTTTGTTATGGTTCTTAGGAATTTCATTAGTAGGTGATGATTTATCCTTAAGTGTAGAAGCCACATTACATTTTTTATGCTTTTAATTGAATGTGGATTAAAAAAATTAATTCAAGTGTGAAAAATAGACTTTATAATTTTAAATATAATGAACTCTATAAAACCAACTACTAATCAAACATTGACACATCCTCAAAAATAGTGCCAATGATGAGTAGTTAGGTATTCCAACACTCCACATTACAAGTTATGAGTGCTCATGTGTGACCAAATCATTGTTTGTGAATGGACAATGTAAGTATGCTAGTGATTAATAGTTGGTTTGTGATCATTTTCTTCTTATGTTGAATTAGTAAAGTGTGAGAAGTATGGTTTAACTCTCAATGATGCATATGATATCATGATGTTGTGTACTCAAATTAATCCTAAGTGTTTCCATAATGAAAGTGAGAATAAATTCTAATTCTAAATGACAATAGAAATGTAGATCTATCCTAGCCTATGGTGATAAGCATATGTTCTTGGCTTATTATACATGCCTTTGACTCATGTAATCATATTGGAATTACCAAGTAATCAAATTATTGATCAAAACAAGTGAACTCACTACTAGGTTACCAAACAATTACACTTAATGCTTGAAACTAGTCATACTTATTCTACCTTAATAATGGACATTGGAAAAGTAAAATACTAAATAAAAGTAAATGACTTAGTAATTATAAATGACATAGAAATGTAAAATTAATCTAAGTGAGATGTTGCAATGGTAAGAAACAATCTCAATCTTTATTTCTACTCATGAATTGTGTCCAAGTACAATCCACTTGAATAAAGACTTTGTACAACTATTAGTTACTATAGTACAGGCATTCACTTCTAACTCTAACTCTAAGTGCAACTCATGGAAAGAAACTGCAAGAATTTTGCTAAGTATTGTGCAAAAGTTATTTCAATGATGTGACAATGGGTTGGTGTTTATAGTCATTACCAAGGCCCACTACATCATATCCATGATGATGTAATCAAAGGTACAATAATGTATATATGATATCGCATCATTTGACTTAAAGGATTTTATCAATAACTATTCTACCATTACAGGACAACGTACACTTGTAACTAAATTAATAAAGAAGACCAAATTTTCTTGAAAAACTACTCCAAGATGAGGCATCCCATACACTTTATTTCATCTAAAACTATTAAGTATACAAAATATAGAGTTTAACTATTAAAATATCATAGCAAACTAAGGATAGCTAAGAAAGCAATCCTAGAATAGTCCTTGTCCCACACCAACAGCCAAGACAAATGTACCTAATATCAGGGAAAATAAATGAAAGTTTGGTAATAAAATTTGATCATACTTCCATAGGAAACAAGATAAACACTATTCTTAATTAAGTGATTTACAATGAAGGGAAACACTTAGAAAGTATCCATAAAGCAAAACTATGTCATAGAACTTGTAAAACACTTAGATTCCTAGGATTTGTAGCTCCTACAAAATTAGAGATATCTAAAAAAAAATTGATTATACAAAATTTGTGTTTCTGTCAACTTGTAAGAGGGATTTGAGAGATCCTTATTGGAAGGTATCTTCCCAAGGTGAGGCCACCATTTGATCTACATCATTACCATCATGCAAGCTAACAAAAGCCACCATGCCAACATTATCATACTATATGACTACCGATGAGTGGCAAGGTACCTCTACACTCAACCATACAAATACAAGTGTTACATGCACGATCCGGTCAAACTCCACAGACTAAGTGCCTACACACCTTATGGAACACTTAAGGTTAATCATTCATTGTCTTCCTAGACTTACTTGTATTTATCACGGTTGTATGGTTAAGTAAGTCTAAGGTATGTGATTTTTATGTCTTTTATGTTTTATCGCCTATGCTAATGAGGTAAAGGGTGAAAAGACTAATTAACTAACTTTAACTAACTAGATAAGCCTTATTTAACCTAGCATTAGCATTTGTTCCCACTTACCATTCACACCCTGAACCAATGCAACCTTCTAGGATTACCAAACGCTATTCGTTGTTTGGATTACCAAGCATAATGCACATGCTCGAAGTGGTCGTACTGAATGCACTTAACTATGAGAGAAGGGTTGAGAGAGATTTAATTAACTAATAAAGTAATTAAATGATGAACAATAAATAACAATAATTAAATTCCTATTTAGCCTATTCCATGGACTTCAAGGTTTATCCAACAGTTTATCTTTATTGCCATACATAATTGTGCATTTAGATACAAAATTGCTCGAATAAAGATTCATTCACTTTGGAGCTCCTACTGCGGGCACATGGAAATT
Source organism: Gnetum montanum (assembly GCA_015680685.1). Lineage (NCBI taxonomy): Eukaryota > Viridiplantae > Streptophyta > Gnetopsida > Gnetales > Gnetaceae > Gnetum > Gnetum montanum. The sequence continues at coordinate 23,724 of MNCI01007684.1, read as the reverse complement.
ATTCTATTTCTAGAGAGGTAAAACTACCAGAGTTTCACTAAGGGTCTAGATCTAGATGGAGAAATAAGGAAGAGCCACTTCTTATTTATAGAAATGATGGCGAACTATGATATCGCGTACGTGATATTGCAGGAAAGACGTGATATCGCGTATAATACATTGTGTACGCGATATTGCAGAGAGGAAATGATATCATGTATGCGATATCACGGACCATGCGATATTGCATCCCATCATACCCCCATGACTAAATAAAAACTCGTCCTTGAGTTCCTTACAAAATATTGGGAAGGTATGAGATTATTAACTTGAATGGAACTAATGGTGAATGGGATGACATGTGAATGGATCATCATTACAAAACATGACAAAACTAGTGTTCATGACAAAAAAAGTGAACACCTTATACATTTGACATTAGGCGTTATTTGGCAGCTGATATAGAAGAGAGAAGAGAGAAGAAGTCTGTTGCTACCAATGCCAAGATTGCACCTTTTGTTGTCTATCTGTAAGCGTGCTATCCATCTCGTTCCTTGCATAGCTGCTTTAGCACCGATCCATTCCAAGTGTTTCCTTCAAATCCAATCCATTGTTGTATGATTGCCATCTTTAGACACAACAAAGTCTTTATATTAGCCATGGTAAATGAATCACAATGCAGTGGATACCTTGCTTCAGTGAAAGGTCCATTGGCTAAGCTGTGGTATGGCTAATACAGGTCTGGAGATATATTCATGGTGACTATTGAAGGTGTAGGGGTTAGGAGAAAATCGAAAAAAATTGGGTTCAAACCCCCACGACTAAGAGCGAACCTCTAGTAGTGATAGAATGGAGAAAGAATAAAGAATAAGAAAGATGGAGAAAAAGAGACAACTATAACATCAATGGAATGGATGTCAAGATGGAAATGAACAAAATAGAGTGGATTGCAAAAATGTTAAGGGAAAGAATTTAACTGGTGTACCAAATAGGAATGCTAGTGGGTCCTCCCCAAAGTAGGCTCATGACTTTAATTCCCTAACAAACCCACATTCAAAGAGTACATAGGCTCTAGGAATGTCATTTGGAACAAGAGTTAAAGTCTTAACCACAAATATTTACCAAAAAGAAAAGAATGCATCAACCAAAATATACACTAATGACACAATCGACAATGAGGTGAATAATGGAGTGAACGATGGAGAGAAAAGAATGGAATGGAATCCCAAGAACAAGGTGGTGTACAATCCTATGTGTATTTTAATGATTAATGTGACTTAGTAAATCCTATTCCAAGTCGGTCCTCAAACAACCACTTCTAGTGACTTCGCATTAATGCATTTGGCCAATCCATCCACTTGAAGTAATGAGAATGCATCCCTCAAAGAGCCACCACCATTCCGACAAAACAAAGGAGAAGAGAATGGGAAGTGAGAAGGGCCTTAGTTAGAGAGAACATGTTTATTTTAGTTCCATAACCAGTGCTTGTAGCCTAAATGATTATTTCGTCTAAGGGGTGTGCTTTGAATTCTCACTTTCCTTTTTTTTTTGTTTTATGTGCTTATGCATGAGAACCACACCATGCAAAGACTTTGTTATTTTTATTAGCTCAGCTTCCCGATAATGAAGAAATGTCGGAATGGGAAGGAAAACTCAAGAAGAAAACATCCAAGAACCCAAGAGAATGGCCAACACAAATGTATCAAGTTCCCTTGAAGTCACATCCTTTTCAATCCTTGAGTCCTTTCTTAGCTTGAGAAATGCCCAGTCACCAATTTGTTATAATTCTTATTATTGGGAAAGAGACTGTACGGTTCCAAGCCAAGAGAGACCATAGAAATTTTTGGATGTATGGATGAAGTTGAATCATTTCCTGTCATATCAAAAGAACCATACCTTAGTATCAAAATCATAACTTAAAGGCAAAAACCAAACATTAGCAACCAGTAGAAAATAGTTCATACCATCATTAGAGCACTTATTAGGTGACAAACTTAACAAAATGGATAAAATACACACACACACGTAAAGAAATGAAAAAGTATAAATGATGTTGTAAAACAAAAATAGGAAAAGTTAAAAAGATTTGTAAAAAAAATGTGTAAAACAAAAACATAAAAGAATTGAGAGCCCTGAATGATTAGCATAGGTGGCCATCTCCCCCATGACTAAATGGAAAGGAAGAGATCCAAAATAATGAATGTCTATTTGAATTTTTTAGAAGTGTCCAACTTCTCCTGATTGATGTTTTCAGGTTAAGGGGTGGAAGTTGGCGACACTCATACTCCAATGTATCTATGCCTTCATTGTGGATGTAAGTTGTTCCCCCAGTTTGTTCCATGCATGTTGGTGGGCTACTCTCTTGATCAACTGTCAACCACTGGATGTTCTCTTGTTGAGTGGTTGCTACATACAGGCATCTTTATATGTTGTCCTCTAGTGCACACCGGTTATATGTAGGAAATGTTGAGCATTCCTCCATGTTATCATCCTTTGAGTCATTGTATGTGATGCATGGAACTTTCTTCTTCTCGATCCTTCCATAAATGTTTTCCTTAGATATTTCCAAGGAAAGATCGTGGATCCTTACACGTTGATGGTGCTGAGCCATGCCCTCCCCATTATAATTGGGAAGTCCCCTTTATTACTATTGACTTATATCACCAGGAAATCAGTTGGGTATGACCAACCACACATAGTGGTAACAATGTTCTCCATCAATCCCAAGGGAATGGTGATGGACTAGTCAGCCAGCTCTAGTTGAATATTGCTCTTCTCAAGTGGAGGTAGGTTCTAGGCTTTATACATTTCTTGTGAGATTAAGTTGACTCTAGAACCTGAGTCAAGAAGAGCCTTATGAGGTTCATTCCTAGTGACTTGGAGATTAATTAGGGGGCTTCCAAGATCATATAATTTCTTGGGAAGGTGGCCCAACTTGATCTAGTTAGTAACGGTATGTGTTAACATAACCATATGCGTTAAGCCCTGTTGTTCATTTGAAGGGAGCTCCAAAGCCTTATTTATTGGAGGAGCATGCATAGACTCAACTGCTTGTTGTTGTAAGAGTTTGTTTGGGCTTTTGATTCTGAAGAAAGATCTTCTCTTTGTATGATTTTTAGAACCAATAGTGGGTTGAAGGTTTATGTCTCTCCTAGCATTACGTTGCTATGGTTGAGTGGGGAGTTCCCCTTGCATTATTAGAGCAAGTGGTAGTGGAACTATCAGCGTATGAGTGGCAACTAGATTTGGAGGATGGTACGCATGTGGTATGTCTTCCTTAGGAGGATTCCTAAAATACTCCTACACTTGGTAGTGACATTGTGGGGTTGCATGACCCATATAGTCACTTGGAGAAACCGGCTGCTGCACGTAGTAGCCATATGGGTTTGGTTGCCGGTAAGGGTATTGTTGTCTAGGCAGTGGCATCCCCCATGACTGTGGGTGTTTTCACTATTGATGTTGCCTGATAGGTTGTGGCAGAGTTCCACTTGGATAATACGTTAACAATTGGTGGAACTACCTTGGGTTACCTTAGGGATAAGGTAACCTTTGGGGTGCCTGCCATTTGTTAAGTCTTGGGTTGAGTGCATACACCCTGAACTCTTGCAGATGTGAGATTATTAGGCAACATCCCTTAGGATGGTCATATTGGCAAATCTCACATCCACCGTCATTGTCTATATTCGAGTCCACGACCTCATCACCAATAGTCATTTTTCCCTTACCCTTGTCATGTGTATGGCCTGAATCTCTCTATTTTTTCTTATCATGGTCACTACTTCATTCCTCCTTAGACTCTTCTATGATTTTCAGGACAGTTTCAATTTTACTATCTAAGGAGCTCCATATTTCATCTACCTTAGCCAACACTTCCATTGTTAACTTTTGAAGTGGCAAGGTTTTTCCTCCTCATCGAAGAATCTCACTCCCTTCTTTCGAAGGGAAGGATTGCAGTTATACTCTTTTGCACTTTCTCTTTTTCATAGCTCCCCTTCTTCTTTAGCTACTTGCTCCTACAATCAATGAATTTCATGGGATCTAAGTTTAGATAATATCCTTTGGGCATATGTCCCAAGGGTTCTCCTATTTTCGTGTCCTAGCCCATCTACGAGGTGGCGGAGTTGATCCCATTGTGCGTAACCATGGCCCGAGCAACAATGTAGCAATGCATAATATCAGCCCATGGCAACATCCAAGGGTTCGTGATTACCCTACTTCCATCCCTAGATCTGCTTACGCAAGTTGAACACTCTGAAGTATGTTTGGTATTTATCATTAAACAATTCTAGCATCGTACTCCACCTCTTAATGGTTTCCAATTCTAAGGACCGGTACCAACTCTCTACTTCTTTTATGAGTGTCCTAGGAAACAAATTTAACTTTTTCCACTCGTTTTCAATATTTTGAAAGGCACATGCATCGTGGAATGCCTATAAGTGGTTCTGTTGATTAGTGTTGTATCCCCTCTCAAACCATGGGATATTGTTCATGTCTAGTCTGTTGATCCGACTGTCTTTTTGGTGCCTTGTAGGTATTCTCATAGCCTTTGTAATATCTAACATACTTCGGGTTGCTAGTAGGGGTTCAACATGGTCATCTCTCTCATGACGTCTATGATTCCTACGTGGTTCCCTACTTTCCCTTCTTTCATGCCTTGACTCTCTCAAATGCCCTCGTCCTCGCTCTTGACTCTCTCGTTAAGGTCTCTCATTTTGCTTATCTTTACCCTTATCCTCATTGTTGTGTTCCTTGTGACTATGCCCAGATGTGGAAGGAGAGGGTGAATGATGTGATGAAGGGGATGAAGAATGGAAACCATCACCATGACAATGTTTCTTACCTTTTCTTCGGTGGCTACGACCCCGATCGTGATGACGATTAGACTTCTCATCTTTGTCATGTGTCTGTGTTCCCTCATTGAACACTTGGTGTTCATGGGAATCAAAACCAAGGCTGTGAATCATGGAGCACAAGTTCTGGTACCCTACCTCCTCACTATCATTGGGAGGAGGAACATCATTTTTTGAAGAACCTATCGAGATAGGTTCACCACCCGTAATTTTTCTTATGGCAGGTGAAGCATTGTGGGGTCCCTTGCCCTTCAAAAATGTATGGTAGCTCTCCTACCTCAAGTCCCTTAAATGTTGCACTGATGTGGGATGGTAATCCCTTATGATGGAATCTTCTACAATGCATTCAGTGTATAGCTGCATCATGTCTATCTGTGCAAGAGCATGAAGGAGCATGTTTTGGACTGCCCAATATGGGGGTAACACTATGTTACCTTGCAAGTCTTGCAAACTCAATTGTTTGTCCTAATGGAGGATAAAGGTAAAATTAGGTATATACTCATCGTGATAAGTATACACTAACCGATACTGTTGTTGAACTGGCAGTTCACAGTTATGTGTGTTAGACTGTCGACGATCTCTTGTGTGATCCCTAGGTGGTGAAGTGCTTTTATGAGAAGAACAATACATTGTTATCTTATCAATGTGCTATTAACCATTATATAATTTTCTTCTAATTAATTAACCCTAAGGGTTCGTTTAAGCTTCCCAACGATGTGGATGATTTCCTATGTTCTACTTCGCGCACAAACAACTTAGTGCTCGGTAATGGTGCCAATGATGAGTGGCAAGGTATCCCTACACTCAACCATACAAATGCAAGTGTTACATGCATGATCAGGTCAAACTCTGTAGACTAAGTGCCTACATGCCTTAGGGAACACTTAAGGTTAATCGTTCGCTGTCTTCCCAAACTTGTATTTTTCACGGTTGTATGGTTAAGTATGAGGTATGTGATTTTATGTCTTTTATGTTTTATCACCTATGCTAATGAGGTAAAGGGTGAAGAGACTAATTAACTAACTTTAACTAACTAGCTAAGCCTTAATTAACCTAGCATCAGCATCCATTCCCACTTACTGCTCACACCCTGAACCAATGCAACCTTCTAGGATTACCAAATGCTATTCATTACTGGGATTACTAAGCGTAATGCATGTGCTCGAAGTGGTTGTACTGAATGCACGTAACTATGAGAGAAGGGTTGAGAGAGATTTAATTAACTAGTAAAGTAATTAAACGATGAACAATAAATAAAAATAATTAAAATCCTATTTAGCCTATTCCATGCACTGCAAGCTTTATCCAATAGTTTGTCTTTATTGCCATACACAGTTATGTGTTTAGGTACAAAATTGCTCGAATAAAGATCTGTTCACTTTCGAGCTCCTACTACAGGCACATAGAAATTATTCTATCTCTGGAGAGGTAAAAATATCAGAGTTTTGCTAAGGGTCTAGATCTAGCTAGAGAAACAAGGGAGAGCTACTTCTTATTTATAGAAATGGTGACAGACTGTGATATTGTGTACGCGATATCGCAGGAAAGACACAATAATGCAGGAAAGATGCGATATCGCGTATGATACATCGCGTACATGATATCGCAGCCCATGCAATATCGCTTCCCATCAACTACTCACTATTATGGGAAGACAAGAATTTGAGGGTCATACCCATTATTCTATCTAACATTAAGGACTAATAATGATGTGCTAATGTGTCCACCATTAGAGCTATCACAAGGGAGATTTAGATTGCACCACATCAAGCCTTGTTTCATAAATTCTATGGTACCTAGCTGAACCACCCAAATATCTCAAATGGTCTAGGTGTCAACGTTGTCTATTTTATTTTATAGAATGATTTGATAATTAAAAATATCATCTATTTGCAAACAACAACTAGGAAGACTAGATCCTTCATGAATTTTGACAGAACATTAAAAGTAGAATAATCATAATTACTCTACTAGTCACTACCTTCTATTATGAGTCCCCATAAGGTTTATGGTAGAAGAGGACAATTGAAGGTACCCAACAAACCATTCCAAAAAGTTCATTTGATAGAATAAAATCAAAAGAAATTTTAATAGATCACACCTAGATTAAGAATATGCAAGGACACCAAGCCTACTTTATCAGTTGCATCTATAAATGAATATGCATTTGTGTATTGTAACTCCACCCTACCTTATGATGAGTCCTTATCTCTATGATGAGTCCCAAGTGTTTTGGCAATTATGTTTAAATTTTAGACTAAGAATACCAATTTGAAACATTTAGAACATTAAGAGGAAACATTTGTAAAAGCTCAATCAATCAAAATCTATGTATAGTTGATGAACTTATATATGTGAAAAGTAGATCATGCCATCAAGCCAAAGAGACAACCACTAAAATAACTGTCTATCAACATTGCCTAAGAACACCTTTGGCAAAGTGATGCATTTTTAAAAACTAGTATCTCTAAGAGGGTAGGGGCCATGCATCTCAAATAAAATGAGTCAATAGTCCAAAACCACAAGAACCATAGCTTGGAATTTCATTCATCTTGCATGTGGAGAACATCCATATAGGACCTTTAAGATGAACCAACAATGATAGGAATTAATGCAAAAGTTTATTTAGGACTAGAACATAGTTCCATGGCCTACAACACTACTCAAAGAATGCATCTAATAAAGGGATAAGAAGCCCTAACATCATAATCCAAAGCTTACATTTGTACTAAGATTGGTTATGAAATCAACATTCCAAAACTTGTAACAATTTTTTCACTACGTTTTGCTATTGGGACCAATGGACATTAGGATTCACCTGATACCACTATTATATTCAACATACAAATACATTTGAATTCTACGAAGATTTACTCAAAAGTAAAAGAGATCAATGTAAAGCATGGGACCCTCATGGAAAAGTCCAAGAACTAATTACATGTCTAAGACATGCCATTATTACCAAGAATGCATACCACCAATTGTTCAAAAACATCATGGTCAAGAACATGTCGCAACCTTCAGAATAAAATTTTGCCAACTTGGTAGAACTAGCTACAGAGCTATTATTGGTCTCTTTTTTCTTATGAATAACAAATACAATTCATCAAGGAGTGCTAACTACAAGAGATTCTAGCTATACAAGGAGGACCGTACATAGGATTTGGTCTTATCACAAGGTGTAATAAAGACTTATAATAATGGAACATAAGAGCTAATGGTGATCAACCATGGGGAATTATTTCTTATTCATACATGAAATACTAATGGAAATATGGTTAAATCAATATGGTAGAACATACATGAGATAATGATAATATCTAGTAGACAAAGCATGTTGTGATATAGAATGCCCACATCTACTTTCTTGCACCTTTCTCTCAGAAATTCGTTACTCACATCTCAGTTTTAGAAAATGAAAGCACATTTCTTTATTGCACATATAGCTTTATAACAGAAACCTTAGGGATGCTTGAAGCAAGAATGCTTTGAAGGAGCAATGCACTTCACTTCAGATCTTTTTTCCTCGATGCCTCTAAGGGTGCTACAAACATTTATTTATAGGAGAAGAGAAAAGCTTCTTGACCTTTATTAGTGCATGATGACTCATTGCACACTGACACTAGATAAGGATGAAAATTGTTAATACAAAGACATGCACTAGCTATAGTGAACGCACTAACTATAGTAATTTACATTATTATGCTATCTTTCCAACTATTATCATGGAATAGAAGCAAGAACATCATCATCATCATATGTATGGGAGGATGTGTTGAATAAAGAAAAAATATAGTAAGCCTCTGTGCTAGCTAGATACAACATCTTTTTGTACCTTCCATAATTATAATATTCTCTAATGTGGAGATCTTGGTTGTATAGTTCTGAAGTAGTGGGAACCAGCTGATGTTGCTAGCAATGTGTTTGGATGTCATATGCATTTATAGTGTAAATGTCTTGGTAAAATGCATGTTCCCAAGAGTTCAATTAGTTAATTATTTTTGAAAAATAGGATACCAAGAAATAGATTGGTGTGGTGGACTACTACAAGAAATGCCAACCTCTTATTGAGCATTGCCACAATAAAGGAAATCACCATGATGTTCTGTAAGGTAGTGGTACAAATTCCTTAGGTATTCGGTAGGGATATGGGTAGGAGAATAACCAAACTTAGCCCACCATGACCAGAAGGCTATAGAATCAATTTTATGAAAATTAGAGGAATTTAATACATATGATATTCAACTAGTTGGTAGTAAGGCCATTGCAAGTTTTGTGGTGAATAGAGTATGTCAAAATCAAGGAGATAAATCTCAATATATGTCATTAATTTCACATGAGGAGGAATCTCATTAGGGGTATAGAGTTCATTATAGGTAGTATACATGTTTTTGATAATGGCAGTATAAGGTGAAAGAGTTTTATTAACATCAACAAACCCTTCCCTAAAGCATGGTAAGTATGATAGGCAATTTTCTCTAGAACTTGCATAGAGAGTTCATTTTCTCTACAAGGTTTAATGTGTCTGGTAGAGTGCATAGTCCATCCTTCATCTTGTAACATATCTATATACAATATAAGAAATAAACACTAAAACAAAAATTAGTGCTTAAAGAGATTAAACTCTTTGGTGAGATAATCAACTAAACTATTATGCTTACCATTTATAAATTATGTTTCAAACTTGAAATTAGCAAGAAACAATGCCCACCAAATTAATCTAGTATGGACTATTTTATTTAATGATTTTACACTAAAGTATTTCTCAAAATGTTTTAAGTCACTACGGATTATGAATTTCTTTTCCTACAAGAATAATTTTAATTTTTCTAAACCTTTTATAATAGCTAATAATTCCTTATGCATGTTATGATAATTTAGTTGGTTTAGAGAAAAATTACAAGAGGCATACCTGCTAATATGAACTACTTCATCTAGGTCTTCTTCAATACTATTTAAATGTTATGAATCTAGGAAGACTTGTTGATGCTTGAATTGTTGCTTAAACCATTTTGCTTCTTCCTTTTTCTATTGAAATTATTTACTTAGGGTTTGGATGGTCTTCTTCCTCTTACACACCCTAGGCATAAATCCATGTCAAAACCATTTCCCCCCTATCTCCAACCCTTTAGATTTGATCCCTAGATCACAACTAAAACTTGTTGTTTACCTATCATACAAACAAAACAAGAGTCAAAATCAGAGATAGAAAAAAAAATAGAAGCAGCAGAAAAAATGGCTACATATTTAAACAGCTAAACTTCAAAATGGATATAGAACAAGTTCTAGGACCTCTTCCTCAAAAAAGGAAAAGCTATGTTAGAGGAAGTAGAATAGGCTTCTACAACAAGCTTAGAAGAACTAGAGTTGACCTCCTCTATAACTTCTGAAGACCCTTCTTGTCCACATACGTTAATCAAAAAAGTAGAAAGCCATTATCATTGTACTGAGTGTGATGCTTAATTACACATCAACATGAATGAAGAAAAGGCCCAAAATGAAGCAATTTATACTTTACCATTTAAAAAATCTATCACTACCCCATGTGACACTATCCAACTACAAAATTAGAAAAATTAGTATATTGGTAATTTATTAGATAGTACACATAGGCCAAGTTCCACTTTAGAAGCCATAAAAATGATGTCAAATAGATGCAGAAAATCTAGGTCCCAAAACAAATAGGCTCTTCAAGACAATCAAAATCAAACTTACCATTCTCAAGATCACCTCTTCCTTGTGGAAAATCTCATAGAGCTAGGTATAGAGCTCATGAAAAAGCAAGGAAATGTAAAGGAAAGATCATTAGTGAAAATACTAGACCTAGGATTAAGTTAGATCTAGACATAGACTCATCAAAGGAAGCTTCACTAAATAGTGAAGAAGAAATGTTGTTAAAACAAATATGTGGTAGTTATCAAGAAAATCCTGTCAATTTCTTAGTAATATAGGTAAGGAATTCAAGAGATAAGCTTCCCGCTGTCTCCATGGATGAAAAAGATCTTAAAGGTAGACAATACATTGTAGATGCAATACAAAGCTGCCTCTCAGTTCAAATATTGGTAGAGTATAAAGAATCAAAAATGGCTCTCTAGAATGCTTGTATAACTTTAGAGGTATTTTACATAGATGGTGGAATCATATTCTGGATAACATAAAATAAAAATTGACTAATGCTCCTGTGATTCTCTTTTTAAATGCTATTATTAAAGAATTCATTAGAGATAAAAAAAAGGTCAAGATAATGTTTAATAAGATAGGTATTACAAAGCTTGACTTTACCAAATACAAGATCTGCATAATTTCCTAGATGAAATGGATCAACTATATTACTGTCGAAAATTAACACATGAAATAGTCACAAATGAACATCTCATAGGTTTTTTCCCCCAACCATTTTATAATAAGTATTTAGTAAAACTAAAATGAAAAAATCAAGTTCCAGCTAAAATGAGTTTTGCTGCCATCTACCAATTTATCACAGAGATTAACAGAAATATCTGATATAACCGACAGGAACAACACCAAATAAAAAAATTAAATAATAAATTAGGTAAATCTTTATGTTTAGAATTATGCCCTAAGGAGAAATATATGAAATCATCTTCTTGTTATAAAACCAAAAAACCATGAAAAAAGTTTCATAGACCTTAACAATAGTGGAAACACAAATTTCCACCTACCAACAAACACATAGATTTAGAGGAATGTTTAAGAGATGACAAAACAAGATCCCTCACAAAGACATAAAATATTTCTTATGCAAAGGACGTTAGTTTTCTCAGGAATGCCCTCATAAGGATCATTATCCTATGAAAGTAAATTTTCTTGTTAATCATAATTTGTCTGAATAGTTTTATGAGTTTATTGACAATGACAATATTCCTTTCCAACAAGGTGATATCCTTCTTTATTCTTCAAATCAATATACTGATGGCTTGATCAATATGGATCCTAAGTCTACTGATTCTAGTCATTCTGACATTGTTTATTACAAGAATATGAATTGTGCATCTTCTTGTAGATCCTCTTCTTGATCTCATAGGTCTCGCATTGTAGAACAAGATCCTTTCACACACCCTAGGTGTAGATCTAGGTCAAAAACATTATTTCCTCCTATCTCCAACCCATTAGATCTAATTCATAGAACACAAATTAAAACTTGTTGTTTACCTATCACACAAACACAACAAGAGTTGGAATCAAAATAGAAGCAGCGGAAAAATTGGATAAAATCTTTAAATAGATAAACATCAAAATGGATGTAGAAAAAGTCCTAGGACCTCTTCCTCAAAAAGAAAAATCTATGTTAGAGGAAGTAGAATAGACTTATATGACAAGTTTAGAAGAACAAGAGGTGACCTCCTCTGTAACTTTTGAAGATCCTTCTTGTCCACATACATCAATTAGAAAAGTAGAAAGTCATTATCATTGTACTAAGTGTGATGCTTTATTGCACATCAACATAAATGAAGAAAAGGCCCCAAACAAAGCAATTTATACTTTATCATTTAAGAAATCTATCACGACTTCATGTGAAACTATCTAACTACAAAATTGGGTAAACTAGCATATTGGAGATAGTACACATAGGCAAAGTGCCACTTTAGAAGCCATAAAAAATTATGTCAAATAGATGCACCAAATCTGGGTCCCAAAACAAACAAGCTCCTCAAGACAATCAAAATCAAACTTACCTTTGTCAAAATCACCTCCTCCTTGTAGAAAATCTCATAGAGCTAGGTATAGAGCCCAAGAAAAAGCAAGGTAAAGAAAAGATTATTAGTGCACATACTGGACCTACGATTAGGTTAGATTTAGACATAGACTCATCAAAGGAAGCTTCACTAAATAGTGAAGAAGAAATGTTGTTAAAATAAATAGGTGGTAGTTATCAAGAAAATCCTATTGATTTCTCAACAACACAAGTAAGAAAGTCATGAGATAAGTTTCTAACTTTCTCCATGGATGGAAAAGGTCTTGAAGGTAGACAAGACACAGTGGATGCAATCTAAAGCTACCTCTTAGTTCAAATATTGTTAAAGCATAAAGAATAAAAAATGGCTATCTTGAATGCTATGTATAACTTTAGAGGTATTTTATGTAGATGGTGGAATCATATTCCAGATAACATAAAATGAAAATTAACTAATGCTCTTGTAATTCTCTTTTCAAATGCTGTTATTAAAGAATTCACTAGAGATAAAAAAATTCAAGATAATGTTTACCGAGATAAGTATTACAAAGCCTAAATTTACAAAATGCAAGATCTACATAATTTCCTAGATGAAATGAAACAAGTATATTACTATGGAAAATTGACACATGAAATAGGTGCAAAAGAAAATATCATAGGTTGGCTTCCCCAACCTTTTTGTAATAAGTATTTAGCAAAACTAAAATGACAAAATTGAGTTGAAGCTTAAATGAGTTTTGCTATCATCCACCAATTTATCATAGACATTAATTTACATATCCATTATGCCCAATAGGCACAATGAAAAATAAAAGAATTAAATAATAAATTATCTAAATATTTATGTTTAAAATTATGCCTTGAGGAGAAATATATGAAATCATCTTCTTGCTATAAAACCAAAAAACCAAGATGAAAGTTTTGCAAGCCTTAGCAATAGTGGCAGTGCAAATTTCCACCTACCCAACAAACATGTAGATTTAGAGGAATGTTTAAGAGGTGAAAAAACAAGATTCCCCACAAAAACATAAAATGATTCTTATGTAAAGGACCTCACTTTTCTCAGGAATGGCCTTGTAAGGATCATTATCCTATGAAAGTAAATTTTTCTAAACAGTTTTATGAGTTTATTGAAAATGATAATATTCCTTTCCAATGAGGTTATATCCTTCTTCATTCTTTAGATGAATATACTAATGGCCTAATCAATACAAATCGTAAGTATGTCTCAAATCCTAATCCTTCTTTTTCCCATGGGAGGGAGTATGCTACCAATTATGATAATTTAGAAATTTTTTATTACAACAATATGAATTGTCCATCCTCTTCTAGGTCCTCGTCTCGATCTCATAGGTCTTGAAAATCTCATAAAGCCCATCTAACACCAACCAAACCCAAAGATGAACCTAAGTACCTAGAAATGAAATCTTAGGTTCAAAAATTAGAAAAAAAAATTAGAAAATGTACCAATAGATAATATTTGTAAATACTTAGCTATTCAAAGAGAGCTTCAATAGAAAATGGAAGAAGTAAAATGGTTTAAACAATCGTTCAAGAACCAACAAGTCTCCTAGATTCACAACCTTTAAATATTACTGAAGAAGACTTAGAAGAATTAGAACAGTTGATGAAAGTCAATGATTCTGATTCAACAAAAGCCCAAAGCTCAGATTACCCTGAAAAATCTCCTAGATATTCTAATTTAGAAAAATATGTCTGGAGATAACATTGGATGAAACTGGATGAAACAACTGCAGCATTCATCCAGTGGGCCACTCATGAGGTAGAACAATTATAGGTTTAAGAAACCAGTGAACAACGATACTAGTATGAAGAAGAGACTAAAGGTTTAGAGAAATTCAAATTTTTCCTACAAGAAATAAAATTCATAATTTGTAGCAACTTAAAAAATTTTGAGAAATACCTAAGTCTAAAATCCTTGAATAAGGTAGCCCATACTAGATTAACATAGTGGACATTGTTTCTTGCTAATTTCAAGTTTAAAACACAATTTATAAATGGTAAGCATAATAGTGTAGCTAATTATCTCATTAGAGAGTTTAATCTCTGTGAGCACTAATGTTTATTTGAGCGTTTGTTTCTTATATTGTATATAGATATGTTACAAGATGAAGGGTGGACTATGCACTCTACTAGATGCATTAGACCTTGTAAAGAAAATGAACTTTCTATGCCAATTTTGGAGCAAATCACGTATTGGTCTCACCATGCTTTAGCATGGGAAGGGTTTTTTGATGTTAATAAAACTCTTTCACCTTATAGTGGCATTGTCCAAGAAGTTTATACCACCTATGATAAACTCTATATCCCTGATGAGATTCCTCCTCAGGTAAAATTAATGACATATATCGAGATTAACCTCCTTGATTTTGACAAACTTTATTCATCCCAAAACCTAGAATGGCCTTACTACCAACTAGATGAATATAATATGTAAAAAATCAAATTAAATTCCTCTAGTTTTTTTAAACTAATTCTATAGCCTTTTGGTTATGGTGGGCTAAGTTTGGTCATTCTCCTACCCATATGTCTACCAGATACCCAAGGAATTTGTACCACCACCTTATAGAACATCATGGTGATTTCCTTTATTACGATAATGCTCAATCAAGAGGTTGGCATTTCTTATAGCAATCCACTGCACCTATCTATTTCCTGGTGTCTTGTTATTCAAAAAGAATTAACTAGATGAACTCTTAGGGGCATGCATTCTACCAAGACATTTACAATGAAAATTCCTATGACATCCAAACATATTACTAGCAAGATCAATGGGTTTCCACTACTTTAGAGTTGTACAACCAGGATCTCTACATTAGCGAATATTATAATTATGGAGGGTACAAAAAGATGTTGTATCTAATCAGCATAGAGGCCAACTATACTTTTTCTTTATTTGACACATCCTCCAATATAGATGATGATGATGATGCTCCTACTCCTACTTCATGAGGATAACTCGAAAGATGATACAATAATGTAAATTATTGTAGTTAGTGCTTGCACTATAGCTAGTGCATGTCTCCTTATTAATAGTTGTCATCCTTATCTAGTGTCAGTACACAGTGAGTTATCATGCACTAGTAAAGGTCGAGAAGCTTCACTCTTCTCCTGTAAATAGATGTTTGTAGCACCCTTAGATGCATCGAGGCAAAGAGATCTGAAGTGAAGTGCATCCTTCAAAGAATCCTTGGTTCAAGAAACCCTAAGGTCTTTGTTTTAAAGCTCTATGTGCAATAAAGAAGAGTACTTTCATTTGCTAAAACTAGGTTGTGAGTAACAAAATTTTTAGAGAAAAGCGTGAGAAAGTTGATCTGGGCATAGAGTGGTATCGAAGCCAAGTTGCTCAGTGTTCGTCACATCATGTTGTTAAAGCTATGACTTGTAGATCATCAACTCCATAAGATGCAGATTAAAGGCCGATGGACAAGCATGTAAGATGCATAGTGAGAGGCAATGACTAACATCTTCCTCAACACCCATGGCATCTTCATCCAGAACTCTCTCAAGTCCCACTCGTAACTACTCTTACATTACTTGTTTATCACAATTTTGTAATAGCTTGTTAGATATTGCTTATCCTCCTATTCAAAAACAACAAGAGATCTATTCTTATTCTTTGAGTTAATTTACACAAAGCCTTAGTAGCATGCACATTTTGGAATGTGATTCGTAGATCTCCATACTCAGCCTTTGTCTTGTATCCTTCACATTCTTCTCCCCGGTGGAGGTAGAGAGTTGGATCAATGATGGTTACAATTATATTCATGTCATTGAAATTGATGTTCACATTCAACCCCATTTTATTTATCAACTCCATAATCCTTATTAGATTGCTTTAATTGATAGGCATTTTAAAAACTTTAAATACACCATTATCATAGAAGCGAAAGGATAGTTAGAAACTAATGCTTTGGTGGTTACACTTCCAAACATTACTCTTTCCTTACATGATATAAATTTTCTTTCTAGTTTAATGCTTATTTTCTATATTTTGCTTGATATTGTACAAAATAGTATTTATGCTATCATAAAAACTCATTTAGTGTTTAAATTGTTTGATACTACTAGCATAAAAAAACTTTTGCCTTTAGGATAGCAAGTAGTACATGTTGGGACAACAAATTTAGAATACATTATGCACATAAACATACAAGAAATTCTAGTTTATACCCTTTATCTAGATCTAACAGATCTCTAGGAAGAATGTTATGAATACCTTAGATCTAAGTGTTGGCACATTTGGCCATTTCATGAAGCAGACTTAAATTAATTGAGAATTTGTGAAGAAGTAGCTTAATTTTCAGTTTGAGAGAAAGAGAATAAGTGCACAAAAAAACATTCTCATATTTAAAAATACTGGAGCAAGCTTACATAGCCCTGGTTGATAAATACAAAATCATCAATATGTTGTTCCACTTTATAATTCACTGAGGTTTAGAGATGAATATTGCAAGTTCAGTAGTCTGGGTAGGGTGAAGTTATTTCCCCTGCAAAATTTAAGAATATATTTCTCTGTAAGCAAAATGTTTTTCTCTAAAAACAAAAAGTGAAATGCTGCAAAATGAAGGAGGTGCTCTGTATTATTGTAAGAGACCATGGTAGTATAGCAACTCATTATCCCACAGTACAGTTTCAGACAATGTACTCTGCAAAAATAAACATTCATGTAGAAAGGAAGAAACAGGTTCCCCCAGCACTTTGCCACTGGAATCCCCATTCTCTGTGACCATTGTTGTCCCCAAAAAAAATATAGGAAAATAAAATCAAAAAATCTGCAATGACAAGAAACCAGAGAAGGCCTTCAAAACGACACTGTACAAAAACACAGAAACAGAAAATGAAATGTTCACACAGCAACAAAAATAGAGTCAAAAGATGATAGCATTTTTATCATCTAGCATCATACGAATATTTTTCTAAAGTGTGCTGGGCAATAGGCCAATGGTTATTGGTATGTGGCAGCGTCAGTGCAGGAAAACCATTACTAAATTCGCAGACATTCCATCAAACACTTGCTGCACAAACTCCGTTTCTCCAGTACTCAACAAGATTGTTCAAATGATCAGATTGTTGATAGTGAACCTGCAGAGAAAATTATTAGAAAGGGTGAATGAAACCTTGTTCTAGAGAGAGGCGCCACGTGTAATTTTACTTATGGCCTATGGGCATTTAATCAGTCAAAAATTCTATTGATTTCAAGATTATTCATACTTGCTGCTGATGCCGGTGGTGAATCAAGAGAACGGGTAATATGCAAGAGAAAATATGTTGTTGGAACTGGGCCTGTGTATGCGTTAGCTCAGCCTGCCGGGTTTACTGTGCATGTTCGTAACGTGGAGGACCAGCCTGAGTCCCAAAAATCCGTAACCCTCAACGCCCTGTTCCAAAAATCCGTAACCTACAATGCCAAGTAATTCCGGTGTTCAAAATGATGCCCGACGAGGAAGCGCTTGATCTCTCTCGGCTGAATCCATTCAGGATTGATGCCGACTCTAATGCCTACAACTACGGCGGAGCCGTTGCCAATTACAGAGATGGCGGCAACACAAATGGAGAGGATGTTTCAGCTACCAGCAAACCGTGCACCGAATCAGTTCCAACCACTGTAGAATTTTTGGAAGATGCAACCTCTATTACGAATTCAACGGAGGTGTGGTCGCGCATTGCAGAAGTTCGTGAAGTAAAATCAGCATTTGTCTAGATAATGAAGCACCTTTGTCATAGATATTTCAAAGGTTTCTATTGATATATAATAAGATTTAAATTAAATATGGAACGCCTGGTTTGTAAGCCGACTTGTATACCCAAGGCCGTTGTGAAGTGGATGAGAAAAATATTTTGATTAAGAGCAAAGGAAACACATGAAGACTATGAAGTACTTTGCAAATTATTTTAGAGCATGGCCAAGGAGAGACAGATGATCAAATTTAATATTGTTCCTAATTATATATATAAAGCTATTTTCTAAAAATAGATTTATGGATATTTCCAACCATAGCTTTTTATATAATTGGAACTTTATGTGGAAGTTGTAACTTCCTAGCTTTAACCCATGATGTTTGTAACCACTACCAAGTACACTTGTTAGATGCAGCATTTTTATCTCTTTTATGGTTTCAACCACCCAAAATTGTTGTAACTTACCTAACTTGTTGGGCAAGTAACCTCCTAGCTTGTAGGCCAAGTTTTTTTTTTGATTGGATAGTCCAATTACTTGGGAGAAAAGTTAGGTGAGATAATTTTGAGATATTTTTGGGATATTTTTGAAAGTTGTAACTTCCCAACCTACCTTTGAATCCTATAAAAAGGCTTCAGGGGTCAAAAAGAGGAAGGATTGGAAGGGATCAATTTGGAAGACTTTGGAAGGAGGACATTGGGAGCATCATCATCACACCTGGAAGATTTGTAAAGAAGATGGCTTGCAAGATGATTAGCTAGAATAAATATTTTAGCCTCTTTGTCATGGTCCTATGAGTAATGCATTTCATTTTTTGTTTTGTTTAAATTGCTTAGCTAGTGGTTTAGATAGTATCATCCTTGGCAAGTAATTTTGGGATTTTTGGATTGCTCTTATTGTTCTTGTTGCCTGATAGAAATTTCTGTTAAAATTTCGCCATAGAATCGCTAGTGAATAAAAGCCTTAAGAGTATTTTAGTAGTAAATTTCATTATTGAGCAATGTTTGGGAACTGCTATTGGGTTGTTGGAAGAGAGCCTCTATTTGTAGTCACGCCGTGGAACAATTTAGTAGCCGAGAGGGTTCAGAAAATCTTTGGTATTTTGATGGGACCAGAATAGCTTCTTTATCTTTAAAGTGATTTTCCATGTTATTTCAATCAGAAATTGTCAAGTCTTTTAAAGGTTCTGTTTGAATGCAATCGTTGGCATCTATTGTCTAGTCAAAGTGGAGTCTCGTACGTGGTAGTTTACGCAGCGATTTTTGGTAGCACAGTAGGATTGTCTTGAAGATATTGCTTGGTTGAGCCTTGGAGGTTTGAATAATTCGTAGATATTGAATTTGGAATAGCTTTATTGCGAAGTGTTTACTCGTGTCATTTTACCTTGTTTAAATATTTGAGGTCCACACAAATCTGCTTTCTTTTCTTTTCTGTCTATTTCCATTGAATCTTGCTCTATTTCTAGTTTTCTTGTGGAACTATCTCTTTCTCTGGGGAAAATTAGGAGTAGATTTGCGGAGTTGTGCTCAAATGTTTTTGCAAAATTTTACTTGTTACAAGCAGGTATTATAAGGACCACGTAGACTAGGTACTTGAACAAAATAGGAAACTTTCAATAACTCATAGTACTGGACAAAGTTGGCTGAATCTCTTTAAAGTAAGTTATTTATAGTTCACACACAACGAAATTGTCACATTTCATACAACCGCACGCCGCAACAGCACACACACATACTCACATTAACTACTGAGTTATTTGGAGGTATCTGGGCCTTGGTGTTGCCAGAGACCAGCAGGCACCTAAATCCTGTTCGAGGACACTCGTTGGCGGTCGCGTCCCAAACGGTCGCCAACAGTTCTTTTGGCGCTAGAAGGAGGGCTGAAAATTAAGCCTCTAGGTTCATAAGCCTTATACTTTTAGTACATCAACAATTATTTGTAAGGCTTAAGAATTAGATACTATTTTCAGTTCATGACCAAGAAATTTCATAGTTTGGAAAGTTTCAAAGTTTCAAAAGATATTCTAGATTCTAAGACTGATTCTTCATCAGAAGAAGAACAAAAGAAAGTTTCTGAATTGGGAACAAGTAGTGGAGTGAAAACTAGAAGATCAAGAAGATCACCCATTATCTCTGGTTTGTCAATTCGTAAGAGAAGATCTAGAAAGTCTAAGAGTTCAACATTTCAAAAGAATAGGATGGCGAATCCTTGGCAATGAGTTACACCATTAGAATTTCAAAACTACAATGATATTCCTAAGGTAGTTTAAAAATATTTGCGTGAGCCTTTTATTTCTGGAAAAGCTTATCTAGCTGAAGAATATATTCACATGTTTGAGTTAGCTTTAGCTCATGCAAATATTCAACATGAAGATCAAGCTTGTAGACTGTTTGTATCAAATCTAAAGGATATGGCTCAAATTTGGTATTCAAACTTACCAAGTAATAGTATTACAAGTTGGGATGACATGAAGAATATTTTCTTGGCCTAGTTTGGTAATCAATTAGATCAACAACAATTATACTGTGGGCTAGTACAAGCTAAGCAAGGAGTTAAAGGGTCAATTAGAGATTTTAACATTAAGTTTCAACGAATTTGTGGACTCTTTCAAAGGCAATATAGGCCATCAGAAGAAATGCTTAAGGAAACTTACCTTAAGGCTATCAACCCCAACATCTCGATTTGGTTAAGGAGAACTCCAAACTTAACTACACTGAATGACTACATCAATGAAGCTATACAGTTAGAAAAACAGTTGAACTTAAATCTTGAAGAGAATATCGCAATTCAAAAAAGAGAAGAAAGAGTTATAATTCCTATGCAAGATTTCACTCAATTTAAAGCTTTAGAGCAAGAGCATGAAAGAGTAGGATCTGAAAAAGGATAATTAATGAGAGATATGTCTAACAAAATAGTGAAGCTTGAAAAGGCGTTGGCAAGAGTTAATATCAAGGAAGAAAGGAAAAGTAGAAAGCATAAACATCAAGACGCTAAGTTAGTAGAAGATGAGGATGAAAGTGATCTTATTATGTCCAACTTTCTTGATATTGAATCTGATGATGAGTTATCTAGTGTTCACTATGCAAGTAAATCTTCTAGCAATGAATCTAGTCATCCTTCTTCTCTATCAAGTTCTGAAGAAGATATGTCTTCAGATGAAGAGTGCAATAACAATGAAGAAAATGGATATAGTCTTCGATCAAA